>QXVZ01030373.1:0-11791 GCA_008931825.1 Phallusia fumigata
AGACATCCTTTTAATAAGGTTCACTAACAACGACGAAACTATCAAAATCACTTAATGTTAGCGACCCATAGATGGTGGAGTATTCTATTTTATTCTCACCTGGTTCTGTTCAATAACAAGAATAAATCCCAGTGGATCGTTTTTGCCGTCATGAGTACGTAACCGCTCCCTCGTCCAGTAATCGGTCACTGTGTATGCGTCATCACTAAACAACAACGAATTGTCAAACAACTTGACAAAGTGAAAGTGACATCACAAAAAGGTTTTCTTTATCACTCGTGATGACGTCACAAACTGGTTAACATTGCGGTTCGTTCGTCACAGCGCAAACTACGTTTCACGTTTTTACGACACAAGGGATACTTGGCTTAATTGCAACGTCACATTGTTATTCTGGAAATGTTCGTTGTCATTAAGGGGGGCGCTGTAAAAGAAATAGGAGGGTGAAGGAGAGGATGAGAGAAAATTGGGCAGGTAAGACGGAATACAACGACAAGGCAAAGTTTGTCACAATTTCTTCAAATGACCAGCATAAGTAATTTGGTAAAATGTTTCCGTAATATTGGTTGTTTTGTTTTTACTTGTGTTGTATTCCTTTTTCTTCGTATTTGTTCGTTTCGAAATAGTGGAAAACAATAAAATGGAAAACGGTTCGACAACACACACACATCTATAGGGCAAGTAATTGCAATTAGCATACCACAGAATACACAGGCAGTCACACAGTTAAGTATGCGACATACTTTTTACAAATCACGTGACTGTGGCCTGTAAGCGGGAGTTTCACAGCCGCGGTGAAGGTTCAAGCAAGTTGGAATGCTGACAACAGAAAATCTGTCATGATTTTTGTCTATTAAGGAAAGGGGGTGTTTTCAAATTCCCAAGCTGTATAGGGGCCGGTACAAGAATAAGGTTGAGAAGTAATGGTCTAAATCTATGCGTACCTTTTCTTCTTTGCGATGAGCAGGACGTCGTCGAAGAGAAATAAACAAACTTCTTGTCTCGCCAGGCGTTTAAATCCGAGTACAAACTCTTCCTGTGTCCGAGTCAGAACTCCTTGTTTCACCAGAAATCGGGACGGCGAGATGAGAGCAAATGACTGAGAATAACAACATGTATTACCCTGTTGTTTGTATGTTTTAGAGACTGACGAAGCCTACACAGGTGAAATATATATCACTTTTTAACGAACAGCCATTGACTGATTTTGCGTTTGAGGCATAGATTCACTGTTATTAACATATATTGCACTGTTAACTTGGTTGTTTTTATTTTTCTTCTGTGGGTAAAGTAAGACCTTACTTATGACCACAAAGAGTTCCCTATCAAGAGGTTCTAACACAGTTGTGTTGGAATGTTTCAAGTGTATTTTCGAGGGATGCCTGGTTTTCAAGGATGTTTGGCGCGACTGGCTTGTGCTCGGAAGGTTGTCGGTTCTAATCCCGTCCCGGTCTCTTGTGTTTCCCTGACCAAAACATTTGGGCGGTTCTGTTCCAACGCGGTGGAACCAGATAGGATAATTTAATTAAAGTCACCAACTTATAAAAATATCAAAAATTTGAAGACACGAAGCTGGCAGACAACGGATTCTTCAGGAAAACTGCCAGTGGTTTTCAATCTGGGTTCGATCGACCCCAAGGGTTGGGTGGGTCAGTTTTGGGGGTTCGGCGTAGATCATGATGTTTTTACCCTTACCCTAGTGGTTCCCAGCCAGAGATGGATTTTAATGAGTAAAGGAGAGGAATTTCCACTTTATAGTTAAGTTTTATAGTTCACTGTAAAACTTTATAGTCAACTTTATAGTTAAGAAGTATTTCTTTTCAGGCAAACCAGTGGTTCTAAACCTTTTAACATGACTTTACATCACTTCTTGTCTGGTAGGGGAGGAATGAAAAGTTCCAAAATAAGCAAAAGGGGGATGCATTAAAAATTTTTGGGAACCACTGGATTAACTCCACAATTAAGTGAACACAAAAGTGAAACTTGCGGGGTTTGGTAACAAGCCAAAGCACCACTGTATTTTGGACTTGTTTCACATCGATTCAGCTAAGTTGCAAATAAAACTTTATTTCTCACCCTCGTTGATTTGAAATCGAGTTGCTTCTGAAGTTGAATCATTTGCTCAGTTCGCTCCAGCGATTTCGCGCGTTCATTGCATCTCTGAAAATTATGTTTTTTGCATTTAATGTCAGGGACACGCTACAAAGATGTGCTCATAATATTTAGGACAAAGATACTTATATTAAACAAAATCAAATATTGGACAAAAGCGACTTTAATTACTTTTTATGTTTAAGTGGCAACAAATGTTCAAACAAGATCAAAAAGATTCTCAAAAGTATATGGTTGTTATTGACCTTTCGTACGCATTTGTTTTAACTAGTAGCACTTAAAACACATATACCCAGATAACCGCACGATGCTATTACTTGTAGTTGGGATGCATAATCATATAGAATACTACTCTAGATTTCCAGAATATCATACAACAGTTTGTTTACGAATCCTATTTTACGTGACCCTTAAATATTTAAAGAGACACCACAGTACGTTACAAAAATATTGTTTTTTCTTAGTCCAGGGGCCAGCAACCTTTTAAACGCAGCGTGTCATTTCACAAGTTATGTCAAAATCCTAATGGCTTCGCGTGTTATGTTGATGACGTCACTGCTTTATGTTTTTGCGTTAAATCTGTAAAATCTAGTTTACACGCGGGCTCTCTGTAGCTTGTTGCTGCAGTTGCACTGCACTTGACGTTAATAATCAAAGAGGTCGCTTCATTTAATTATTTCAAAAGTGCTTGAAACAATTAAATCTGTAAAGTCTGCTTTAGACGTGCTTTCTGTAGGTCGTTGCTGCAGTTGCACTGAACTTACCTTCACAAGGTTGGTGGTTTCCCTTAAGGCACGTGAGGCAACGTCATACTGCGGCATTGTGACGTCACAGCGTTGAAAAATTGTCTGCAGTGAGAAAAAACACATGCGTTACATAAACAATACAAAGTTCAAAACTATATCCTGTTTTTTGTGTTGTCATGCCCACAGTTGTTCTTGAACATAACATGGTTAAATTTTTGTTTGTTCGGGCACGAATCAAGCACCACAGAATAATAAAGAAAAAGTTGTGTGTAAAATAAAAAAATAAACGTTTTATGGGTCAAAATATACCGTATACGACCTCTGATACACCCATCTATTATGTGTGCAAATTTGAAGAAATACCCTTTGCTATTTGTTTACCAAACGAGAGGAACAAACTGGCATTAGACAGAAAAAAAAAACAGAGTAAAGAATATGTGTCCCCTTTGGAAGCGGACAGTAAATAACTTTAAAGCAGTTTGGACGACTCTTTCTTGACCAAACGAAAAGAAACAAAAGAGTTGGTGTTCTCTGTAAAATGTTTGATAGTTAACAACTCACGTCGACCAGTAACGGCAGTCTGGTAATTCGCTGCATCGGGAGAAGGAGAAAAGAATGAAGGGGAAGTCCCGCACACTCTTCACCGCCCTCTAGCTGCCGAAGTATTTTCACAAAAGTGGGGTTGTTGTCCCTGAAAAAACACAATGTGAATTTAAATTGGTCAACGCGTTTTCCAAGAACGAAATCCCAAACAAGTGGTTCCTAACCGGAAGGAAATTTTAAGAGTTGAGGGGAGGAATTTTCACTTTATAGTTAAGTTATTCATGATATGTGTAATATTCCTTTTCAGGTAGACCAGTGGTTCCAAACCTTTTAATATTACTTTGTATCACTTCCTGTCTATTAGGGGAGGAATGAAAAATTCCAAAAAAGCAAAGGGGGAATGCATCAAAAAAGGCTGAAAACCACTGGGTTTAAAATGAAACAGAAATATTTCTCACATAAGACTCTGTAGCGCCCTCTGTTGATAGCTTTCGTTGGAACAGTACGTGACGTAAGGCTCGAAGTCTCCGTCGGTCACGTGGGCCAGCACTATGTCGCAGACGTCATTCATCGACACCGATGACGCTTTCCGGCGTTTCGTCAACGAGTGATAGAACCTCGAAACAAATATTCATTTTGAAAATTACTTACATTTTCGGTGGTTTGTTTACCAGTTGAACCCCACCCTCTTTCCCCAGCACGGGTGGTTAGCTTCTAAGGCCCCCTCGACTGGTCTCACCAACGTCACTCCCCCAGTGGCGTTTCTCATAATACGCCAAACTGACTGTCCTACACGCCCCCGTCGCAAAAAGATTTATAAAGACGGTGTAGCTGCAGCGCGTTCAACCTTGATTCGTACGTTGCGCAGCTAATCCCCGGCTTGTTGATACATTTAGTGCAATTGTATCGCTATGATTTCTTTCACCAAGCGAAATAAACTCAACTCAACTCAACAGTAGATAATGCAACGGTCCTGCATGCGTAAGGTTGGTGGTTCTAATCCCGGCCCAGCCTAAGATTGTTACATGATCACGGATCTTTTCATAATTCTTTTACTAAACACGCTGAACCAAATTGTTAAAAGCGCTTCAAAAGAGGCCTTTGTTTTTCTATTCAAGAAACATCCAAAATCATAAGATTGAAAAAATTGAGCCCAAACACATTCAATGTTTTAGGCAGCTCGACAGTGGACTCATTGTAACCTTTGTCAACACAGAATTTAAACGAAACATAAAAACTTACTTTCGACTTGCTGAGCGGACCGCCTCAATGTTGCTGAACAGATGATGAAACTCAGTGTTTGTGACGCAAGAACGGAGCTCCTTTGACGTCATAAAGTAGTTTATGAGCACGTTCAGACTACGTAGGTACGACGATTCTGACGTAATCAGCTCGAACATGGACTGAAACAAAGTAAGTCACATGTCGAATTAAAGCGGGCTGCCCAGCGAGCTTCGTGCGATCAACCGAGTACATATATTTTGCCGGTGGAGAAATACGTTTCAATTTTTGGTTTCTGTTTTTGAGCTAAAATTACCGCGCTAGAAAAGTCATCACGTGCCGAAATTAGCAAAAAAAAACAATTTCTCACTTCCTGACGTTTTCTTTCCTTGCTACTCATGTTGATAAGGGCACCGCTTTCCTGTACATGAGGTAGACAGCTCCAACTCTGACGTAACGCTCCTTGTCGTTTTAATCCGTCCTTTCCTCGCACTGTAATCACATGAACATTAAAGGAAGTCACGTGAAAATTTATCACTTGAACGAGAAAGCAAGTCACACGAAAACTTATCACATGAACATAAAAGCAAATTACATTAACCTAAACTTGCGAATTCTGCGGCTTTTTTCTAAGTTGGTTTTTGAAACTTTTTTGCTACCATTTGATTTGTTCCAAATTTTTAAACTTTTTCGTGCATTATACGTCATTACATGAACATGAGTAGTAATCACATGAACATGATTTATACGTGCATATATGTAAAAGACGAACAAGGCCTTACAAAAAACGGATAAGTTATTTGTGCGTCACGGCTTTGTCAAAATTTTAAAATGTTTAGGGGGGGCCTTCATGAAAAAACTTGCACTATAAGCACTTTTGACCATTCCCACTCAATGTAGCATTGCATAATCACTCGTACACTGCGAATATTTGAAATGATTTTATACTAGTAGTCTTGGCAGGCTTAACACGCGTTTAAACATATTCTGTAAACTTACTTAACACTGTGATCTCGTCATCGTCGTCATCAACAATCGTGATTCCCCTTTCTTTGACTTTCTGGTACAGAACAGCGTCACGTACCGACGGCGGGTCCTGGTAGACGGAAGAACAGTTTTACGTTGATATAAAAACTAATTCTGGCATTTTGTTTAACGTAAGCAGCAGAATTATTTTAAATTTGCTTTTAAAAGGTTAAAAAAACCCTACAAGAGACGATACAGGTAGCAGGCAGCAAAATGTTTGTTAAACGCCTTGAGGTTAAATAGAAAAAAAAATTTACTCATAGATTAACTCGGTTATTTCATACGGTGCAAAAAAAACCAACAATTTTTGGAAAACTTTTGCAGGAAAATCATTAAGAAATTCGCAAGAATTATTTTAAAATCGTCTTGAAATACCTCGTTGTTCTCCGATACGCTTGGCAGCCTTTCGTGGGTGATTTTGGGGGGAGTTTGGATTGCTTTGTGGTACGAATTTGTACGAATCTTACGGAAAGTTGGAAAATTGCTGAAAGAAAAAAATGGCTTTAGAAGCACGAAAATAATAAGTCATGTTCTTGAACTAAAACGAACTTTAATACACAATCGCTTTTATTAGAATACAACTTTTCGAAAATTATCTTCCCTTTTTGGATCCGGATAGTAAAATGTTTTATACGATACTAGGATTCGGTACCAAAACGGCGAACCTAAAGTCAACCCCTTCAAAATTTACAAAGAAACAAAATCGGAAAGAAACTGAAACAGGACAGATAGCCAAACGAAATTCAATACGAGCGTTACTTAGGTCACAAAGAAGCAAAGAAGAAAATAGAAGGGTGACTTTCACCACATTGCTATTTCACATAAAATGTAAGCCATGAAAAAATGACATGTACATATTTCACAACGGTTTTCCTGGTTCAATATTTCTTACCATTATCGTACGCCCAACAAACAGATCTGGTTTTTATTGCATTATTGCTTTAATTATTTCTTTACATAGGGACCCATGATTAAGTG
Source organism: Phallusia fumigata (assembly GCA_008931825.1). Classification (NCBI taxonomy): domain Eukaryota; kingdom Metazoa; phylum Chordata; class Ascidiacea; order Phlebobranchia; family Ascidiidae; genus Phallusia; species Phallusia fumigata. The sequence goes on from QXVZ01030373.1 coordinate 6,627, forward strand.
TTACCTGATTTAGTGTTTAAATTGCTTTAGTAGGATGCATAGGTACAACAACAAAGTATTCAAGAATTTTACAAAATATGTGTCCGAATCGAGTATGATTTTTCTAACAGCACTTTGATAGCAATGCCGTTTTATGTTGGAAAACATTTTACTGTGCTCTGTACAGCATTTGCCTTGTAAGTACGTTGTGTAACGAATTTACCTTCTTTAATTAGATTTGGGTGTTTAGATCGACTCTTTAATACCGCGACTTTTGTAAAAAGTGCAACCTTTAGCTCACAGCCAGTCATAGCATACGTGTCGTACAAGAAAATCTGTGGGTTGGATTTCCGAGATTTACGAGATTAAAATCGCTTTTTGGCTTCAGGCTATGCGCTTATTTTAAGCTGATACAGCTGCTATGGCAGGCTTTATCACAAAATTGTTTGGACTTTAATTGCTGGCTTAACTTACGTATTACACAAATGAACAACAAACAAGACGAAGTAATGTTCAAAGACCGCGCCAAGTTCCTTCTGGGGCAAAAAAATAGTACATAATGTTTTTATAGTTTTTATTCTTTTATTGACTATCAATTTATTCTTAATGAGAAGATAAGTCCCACTTACACATAAGTACTGGCTTGTATTTTATCGGGACTATTTAAAACTGTGAATTGTGAACCATTTTATTCGATCAAAAACACCTCTTAGCGCTGTAAAGAGAGTGATTAAAACTTAATTCTTTCACAATTAATGTAGTTTAAACCAACATTTATAACAACTAACGCAATTCCAACGTCAGCAACACAACTGATTCACCAATGCTTACAAGTTTGGGAAAAGAGGAACCAATGTACCTACTGGTTGTATAGCAGCTAGTCAGTCGACTTCTTTCATGAGCAAAACTTAAGCGTTGTTTCGCGCACCGAAGATAAAATTGAACAAAGACAGTTTAAACCAGGGTTTTCCGAACGTTTTAGTCTGCGACTTCTTTTGATTTCGAAAACATTTCTGCGAATCCTAACGTTTGACGGGAAAAAGCAGTTCGAAACATACCGTTTGTTGAAAAAGTACTACTAGTAAGCAGAATCGAATATTAATTAACTTTGCGCAGTTTCAACATGACAATCTTACAAAACTTTAAACATTAAACCAAGAGAAATACTTAAAAAAAGTCGATTATGACCATTTGTGGTAAGTTGGTGTTCTCGCGACCCACAAAATTCGTTGCGCGTCCCCTAGTTTGGGAAGCCCTGATATAAAACCAGCAATCAAACTTAGTTTTACTCAAATACGTTACTTGATCTTGTTACTGGGCGGACGTTATATAAATCATCACAAATTCAAGGATGGTCCTCTTGTTGGTGCACGCAGCTAGACAACAGGGTAACGAAAACCCCTGTTGGCAAATATTTGCCGATTTCATCGCGGCAATTTTCTACACTTGATTAAACACTCAGCCAGTTCGCGTCATGGTGACCTAATCGATTGAGTTTCCTGGTTGTTCAGTGTGTGTTTGGTGGTGTGGTGTGTTTGTTCAATCTTTATTGGTTAAGCCAGAATCGATAGTGGGGTTTATTTTTATTGCTTTGTCGCGAGAAATCGTGAGAAACGGCAACCAAACGCAGTTTCCCCTGGAAAATTTACGTTTAGGCACTAGATTTGTGCCATGACCGATGTGCAAACATTTATTTTTGCGCTTAACCAATAAAAAGCGTCACATGATGCTATAAGATAGGGACCAGCACTACTTCTTGGTGAAAAGCTTAATTTGCTACATGCATGGACTACGAAATGGCCAAAAGTCAATTAAAGTCAACAAAGGTGATTTTATCATCAGTTAGAAAACATTTTTTTCCTTTTTCTGTTAAAACATGTAATTTTCGTCATATAAATTCCCTTGTACGGTTTCTTCTCACGCATTTTTTTGCATTTCTAACACTGCACACAATAATGGGCTACTCGCACTCCAAAAAGGCTCGACCTCCGTCAGGCTTCCAAAACTCTTTGGCTGCGATAACACAAACCACACAAAAGATAACAACTTAGATACAGAAAACCCGCTATGCACTGCCAAATTGCATACTTTACCCAGTAACTTTTGTCAAGTTTAAGTGTACATGCAGTAAATTTATTTTTTGGTATGTCATTCACCCTTAGCTCTTACTAGAAGATATATATATTTCCAAAAAATGTATCTTATTCAAATAGAATCAAATATTTGAAGTTACTTATAACCGCATATCAACCCAAGTCTTTATCCGTCATACTGTTTCGCGGTAATCTCTCTAATTCAAACCATACGTTGTGTGCATACAGCATTGTTTTGTACGTAAGACTTCTAGGTTTGCGAAACGAGGTATAAAGGCGCTCATCTAGGTTTGCGAAACGAGGTATAATAAACAGTGTTATGAACATACGAGTCAGCCCTCTTACACAATGTAGTTGTTGCAAAACATACCTCAACACGAACATAGCATGTGACATATACCCTGAAATATTCGGTACAGGGTAGTTTGCTTACGATTAACCAAAACAGCGAAAACATTCTTGAAATTCTTTTTTTCAACAACATTACGATTTAACATACCAAGGGTTCTTAAAACAGAGGAACTCGTACCCATAGGGATACGGGAGCTGTTCGTAGGGGGGTTACGAGGATGGTTTGTTATTTGAACATCAAAACAATGATTACTTTCCGGAAATTACTGTAGAGGGAACGGGAACTGGTTGTTGTTGTCAAAGGGGACAAGGAAAAAGTCCAGGAAAAGTGTGTATAGAAACGAACTAAACGGTTCAACTGACCTAAAACCTGTTTTCAAGATATGACGGTGGTTTTATGTGCGGAGGAACAAAGCCAGTTTTAAGATTACTTTCACTTTGCTGACCAATACCACCCCCGTACTTGTAACAGGCATATGTCGTTGTTTAACCGGACCTGAAAGCTGATACCAACTAAGTGTTTGTAATCGACCCAAAGCATCTTAACTGCAAAAAACATGAAGTCCTCCACCTGCATATACCGAACAATTGAATATAATTTTGCTATTTTAAGGGCTGGTAATATCACTACAATTTGTCAATTTTCACCACATACTGTATTTCGGTATCAGGAGTAATGTTTTAATAAAGTTGACGTGGTCAGTTCTACTAGAGCCTTTTACCGGAGTATAATAGCTGACAAGGCACACACAGCCTGGCAACGACAGCGATAAACCATTGCAGACATTGGCAGCAAGCAACAGATGACAAAAAGTTCTATCTAAATAGTAGGGAATATTTGCAAAACTTTACACAATGACAGTTTACGTGAAAACCTTACTAACGATACATTAACACAGAGTAGCAATAACATATCTTCACTAAAAGCTTTCCAGTACAAAGTTAGGCTGGTATTATAACATAACTAAAACACAGCGTTTTACAACTGCAATGTGTACCACGCTACATGCACCTGAAAAATGCCTGTGGTTCGGTAACATATGTTTATGTCACAGACGCCCACGCGATTGACACCCACGTAACTGCTTGGCACATTGTGAGCTAGAAGACATTGCAATCATTTGTCTAATAGTCCAAGCACAGTAGCAGAACAATGACACTTTGCCTTGCGCCACAAGTGCTGTGCTATCAGTAACGCAAGGCGTAGATCACAGAGTTTGAATAACCTGCCCTTCAGTTATGCTGCAAAAACAACATTGCGGCAATCTGGTTGCGATAGTTAATACACCTCATTTCAGTTTGTATAAGGTCTAGCCATACTGGCGCATAGAGTTGAGTAGGACACATTCAGATCAACAACGACATCAAAAACACATTAGCAAGCTAAAAACACGACTTCCACACATTATTTGCAAAAACGGAGAAACCTTTCACTTGTAGTGAGTGAGACTTCCAAGAGACCTTTATATGGCAAACTCTGCCAGTAATGTAATAAGTCGTAATTTGATTCGATTTTACTAAGTTTGCATCGTTTTCTACAAAATCAGATTGTAAACTTCTTTTAAAATTTTTTCTTCAATTCGACATTATTTCATCTATTGGCTTCTACAAAACGTGACGTCACTTACATGCGTGATGACATCATCTGCGTAACGTATTCTCCACCAAATCCAGCGAGTGACGTCATTAGAGCCTGGAAGCAACTATGCAACAAGCCAAAACGCTAAGCATCCAGAGACGACTGACATTGAAACCCTCCGAGCGTTGAAATCGACAATGACACGATTGTGACAAAACACAGACGCTTATGCTGTAACTGGGCTCGCTACAAGGATCGCTGTTTGTACAATCTGGCGTTTTTTGGACATGAAGCGAAGCGAAACTGCATGAGGGGATTTATGGACGGTGACATTCGATGTGGGGAAAAACGCCAGGCTTAATTCAATAAGGAGCGGCGGGTTTATTAAAAACTGTGTTATTTTGGTCAATGACGGCGGGGTTTCGGCGATAGTTTCATTGAGATTTATCTGAAACATTTTTGACTCGTCTGTCTTTAAACACATATCACACCTAAGCAAAATGCATATTATTTTTAGGGGATAAAATCCCTTATTTGTTTTTTTTCTGGGTTTTTTATTTTAATCTGTGCAATACATCGACGTTTTTATTTTATCTTTTAAAACAACGGCCGTGATGGGATTTGAACCAATAACCCAACGAACACAAGTCTGTTGTACGAGGCACTTAACCATATGTCAATTTTCCAAAGACGCGATAAAAAACGGTTTAATGATTAAACGCAAATCTACTTTCAATCGACATTTTTCCCTGTAACAGCACTTTGTTAAAACAATGAACATTCACAATACAACTGAATGACCGCAAGTGACCTGTTAAAAAGGGGAAATCCCGGATCTCCAGTCACGTGCCCAACTGGAGTTTCGGGTTTAGCGTACGAAACGGCGGAGAACAAACAAAACCTTAGAAAGTTGTCACCTAAGCCGCCGCGCCTGGCGATTCGCTTCACTGCCTACAGGTAGGCAATGTATACACTTTTCTGTAAGGCTAGACCTTGTATAATTAGGCAAAGTTAAACGGCTAAAATATCGACTTGGCGTCAAACAATCCTTGCAAAGTGTTATATCCTGAATCAACATGCCTGTCAAGAGTTGATTAAAATGCATAAGAACACAAGAATTTAAGAGTAGATTAATTAAAAGCATAACTGCCAGAGAGCCTGTA
>QXVZ01030376.1:0-17930 GCA_008931825.1 Phallusia fumigata
ACTGGGCCTGTGGTTCAGTAGGTCGCTTGTGGCTTGGTGGTACACTGACTGGACAAATTGAGTCAGGTGTTGGGGGCTCTGTCCACCGACGTCGGTTTCAACTCAAGGGCGACACCTGCCCGCTGCAAGATCGGGCTTTCACCCGCTGTGAGGCGCTCGTAAGCCGCTACAAGCTCCTGGAAATAAACAAACTACGTGTATGTTTCAACAGCACAAGGTCTATATGTGGTGTTACGCCGTAAACAAATCTTAAAATAAAGATACAAACAATACAAAAATATTGAAATGCTTAACTTGTGAAGTTGTTAACCACAATCACGTCTGTAACCTTTTTATCATAATATATCCAGTTTTAAAACATTACTCACCTGATTCTTAACGTTGTTTTCGCACAGGTTTCTGATTGCCAGTACCGACCACTGTTGAATAACTGAGGCAAAGGGAGCAGTTAAGAAAAAAAAATCGCGAGAAACTACCTTAATAGATTGCATCAATCGCACCGCGACGTCAAACAGTTCATTATACATCCCAAAGTATAAATATTCTCTAACCAACCAAGTGTACATTGACCCTATAATCCTGTAAACCACAAGCTTACAAGGAATTGCAAACAATGCTTACGGCCGCGCGCTTACCTTACTTACAAACTGCATAACATCAGACGCGCGTGCCGGTGCCCAAAATTGCTTCCACTTGAAGTGACTGGATAATTGACAGCAGAAAGAAGTAACTTTCCCGGCTGATCAAATTATGCCGGCGCCACTGTTTTTTAAGTCAACGGGCTGAATTCGCGTTTTTGTTGGGGAAGTCCCCAACAGGACTGCTCGCACTTGGTCCCACAATATTTGTTTTCCATATTAGCCGGGAAACACTTGGTCGCGCACGTGTCCTGAGTGGCAAGCAGAAGGGGATGAAGGGTGTATGCTAATAGACGTTTTCCTGTTTCCGAGCGAGTTGCGCAACTTACAAGTCAGGGCTGCATCCCAATGACACGTAATAAGGCGGTGACGTCATCAGCTGGCCGTATTTTACTATGAAAGGCAACGAGTTTTGGGCAGTGCGCGTTTCGTTATGTCAGATATTTGAAACCAACAGTACAGTGGCACGGAATTCGCTACTAATAAAGCGCCAGTTGGTTGGGCCCGTTTTACTGCTGAAGTGATGCTGTGAGTTAGAAGGAAGTTGGTTCGGGCGGGGGTTGGGAGTTGTGTGCTGCGCTACGGTTTCAGAATGGCGCGCTTTTTAATTTACACAGCACTGAGGCACCTACTGCATGAAGTTAGGACGGTGTGATCCACAGTTCACTTCACTCGGTGCAGATTAAATGGCCTATAGTTACCTAGTAAAAGTGCCAAACAGCCATCGATTGTTTGTTTTATAGGTCAAAAAACAATAACCCTTCATCTATACCTTATTTTTGATGTTACCCTATTTCTATATTCTTGATGAAGCGCAATTAGCGCAAAGTAAGAGTTAAGCTTAAAAAGGATACAAGGGTTGTTGTCATCCAAGTTAAAATGCTCCAGGATCAACTCAATGCCTCCAAGTTCTCGCACCTGTAACACAAAAACAACAACATCATCATCAAGCAAAAAAGCCTCAACCCCTTACCCAGCTAAAAAACAACACGTACCGAAAAATTGAATCTTGACGTTAAAGTCATTCGTCCATATAAAGTGGCCTGAATCTAATCTAAACTTTATCGTGTCCGGGCTGCGGCGAGGCGGAGCAGACATAACAGCGCCGATCTTGGTGATAGTAGCAAACATGTCGCCTTATGTTTGTGCTACAATCGCCAAGCCTACGCTGCAGCATATTGGGTCTCGCCGACGGCTAAAGTCTGACATGATCTGTTACACAACATACACAACAGCACTTGGACAGCCTTTTGAGTACAGCTCGACAAACTATAACCTTTAGAGTGGGTGTCGCTTAATGTAAGGTAACGCGATAAAGTAGATTAGCACCTGAGTTTTACGTTTTTGTATGTATTAAGACAGCTAGACAAAGGATTTACAGTTTTTTTCGAAGTAAGATTAAATCGAACGCGGTATTTTAGGTAAGCTTGCTTTACAAACACGTATAACGTTGACCAATTTATACGCGTTAGCTCNACACCTGCCCGCTGCAAGATCGGGCTTTCAGCCGCAGTGAGGCGCTCGTAAGCCGCTACAAGCTCCTGGAAATAAACAAAATATATGTATGTTTCAACGGCGCAAGGTCTATATGTGGTGTTACGCCGTAAACAATCTTAAAATAAAGATACAAACAATATAAAAGTATTGAAATGCTTAACTTGTGGAAGTTGTTAACTACAATCACGCCTGTAGCCTTTTTATCATAATATATCCAGTTTTAAAACATTACTCACCTGATTCTTAACGTTGTTTTCGCACAGGTTTCTAATTGCCAGCACCGACCACTGTTGAATAACTGAGGCAAAGGGAGAAGTTAAGAAAAAACCAAATCGCGAGAAACGATCTTAATAGATTGCGTCATCAATCGCACAGTGACGTCAGGCAGTCATAAAAACAAAGTTCATTATACATCCCAAAGCATAAATATTCTCTAACCAGTCAAGTGTACATTGACCCTATAATCCTGTAAACCACAAGCTTACTTGGGTTTGCAAACAATGCTTACGGCCGCGCGCTTACCTTACTTAGCCTACAAACTGCAAAACATCAGACGCGCGTGCCGATGCCCAAAATTGCTTCCACTTGAAGTCACTGGATAATTGACAGCAGACAGAAGTAACTTACCCGGCTGATCAAATTATGCCGGCGCCACTGCTTTTTAAGTCAACGGGCTGAATTCGCGTTTTTTGTTGGGGAAGTCCCCAACAGGACTGCTCGCACTTGGTCCAACAATATTTGTTTTTCATATTAGCCGGGAAACACTTGGTCGCGCACGTGTCCTGAGTGACAACAGCAGAAGGGGATGAAGGGTGTATGCTAATAGACGTTTTCCTGTTTCCGAACGAGTTGCGCAACTTACAAGTCAGGGCTGCTTCCAATGACACGTAATAAGGCGGTGACGTCATCAGCTGGCCGTATTTTACCATGAAAGGCAACGAGCTTTGGACAGTGCGCGTTTCGTTATGTCAGAAAATTTGAAACCTACAATACAGTGGCATGGAATTCGCTACTAATAAAGCGCCAATTGGTTGGGCCCGTGTTATAGTTAAGAGATGCTGTGAATTAGAAGGAAGTTGGTTCGGGCGGGGGTTGGGAGTTGTGTGCTGCGCTACGGTTTGAGCATGGCGCGCTTTTTACTTTACACAGCACTGAGGCACCTACTGCATGAAGTTGAGACGGTGTGATCCGCAGTTCACTTCACTCGGTGCAGATTAAATGGCCTAGTTACCTAGTAAATGCGCCAAACAGCGATCGATTGTTTGTTTTATAGGTCAAAAAACAATGACCCTTCATCTATACCTTATTTTTGTTGTTACCCTATTTCTATATTCTTGATGAAGCGCAATTAGCGCAAAGTAAGAGTTAAGCTTAAAAAGGATACAAGGGTTGTTGTCATCCAAGTTGAAATGCTCCAGGATCAACTCAACGCCTCCAAGTTCTCGCACCTGAAACACAAAAACAAAAACATCATCATCAAGCAAAAAAGCCTCAACCCCTTACCCAGCTAAAAAACAACACGTACCGAAAATTGTATCTTGACGTTAAAGCCATTCATCCATATAAAGTGGCCTGAATCTAATCTAAACTTTATCGTGTCCGGGCTGCGGCGAGGCGGAGCAGACATAACAGCGCCGATCTTGGTGATAGTAGCAAACATGTCGCCTTATGTTTGTGCTACAATCGCCAAGCCTACGCTGCAGCATATTGGGTCTCGCCGACGGCTAAAGTCTGACATGATCTGTTATACAACATACACAACAGCACTTTGACAGCTTTTCGAGTACAGCTCGACAAACTATAACCTTTAGAGTGGGTGTCGCTTAATGTAAGGTAACGCGATAAAGAAGATTAGCACCTGAGTTTTACGTTTTTGTATGCATTTAGACAGCTAGACAAAGGATTTACAGTTTTTTTCGAAGTAAGATTAAATCGAACGCGGTATTTTAGGTAAGCTTGCTTTACAAACACGTATAACGTTGACCAATTTATACGCGTTAGCTCAACGACAAGACAAATCTGATCTATACCAATCGAACCAACCTCACAGGTTTAGAGGCGCTTCACGGCAGCGACACAGCAAGTTTCGTGCAACACTGAGCTCAACAAAGTCTAATTAGGCACCGAGCGCTTTCCAGCGGACCATAAGGAACTTCTCCCGGCTCATAAAACTCTCGTATCATTAAACGACGCGCGCGCGCACAGCCGATAGATTTAGAAACGTGCAGCGAAACAGGATATCAGCGAGGAAGCGTATGCCGCCTGACAATGCGCCGCCACCTCCGCGGCCAAATCTAAATGAGATTGAAAATTTACAAACAAGCCTCGACGGAGCTATTGTGACTATAGCCTGAGACGCATTGACAGACGCGGCGCCAAATTCTAACATTTAAAGCAATAGAACTGAGTCGACAAGGGCCGTTTTGGTCGGTGCTGTACAGTCGCCACTGATGCCGTGACTAAGCCTGACGAAAACGAGCTGTTCGATGAGTTTTAATTGTTTCCTAATATGTGTACCATACGTGTCTCGACCCAGATGCACACAGCGTTCTTACGTAAGAAAGCTTTAATCTGAGCTGAACAAAGCACGACCCTCTAGGTTACCGTTACACAACCCCACCGTGCCGACACGCCACTGCGACCATCCAAGTACAATGAAACCCGCTCTAGGAAGAAGCTAGTCTTTATGCACAGGACATGCCGGAAGAGTAGAGGTGACGCTTGGTTACAACCTGCCCTGTCGGTAGGTGTGAGGTAGATTGCTATTCGCGACAACAACCACAACAAACGCGGTACCGGCGTCCCAAACAGGGGTGACGTTATTCAATTGCTGAGGGATTATACACAAAACCGCCGTCTAAACTAAGCAATCACGCATCGCTCGCTACAGGGGGGTTTCGCAACTTGCAGGATAACGCTTGTTCCGTGCTTCCAACATGCAGTTCCGCGTATACGCCGCGTGGGACCTTTCCGCGAGGTTACATTACGCATCTTGAATATTCGGCCCACCATGATGCGCATACTGCACCACCTTGTCAAAAGTACACCAGCATCNAGTTCCGCGTATACGCCGCGTGGGACCTTTCCGCGAGGTTACATTACGCATCTTGAATATTCGGCCCACCATGATGCGCATACTGCACCACCTTGTCAAAAGTACACCAGCATCAGTTTTTTGTTTTAAATGCCACAACTGACTACCAGTTACACAAACTAATTTTTAGACCATCCTTAAACGATATACAAAGCTAAAATTCCTCCATAGAAAATGATAAATGCACCTTGGTAATATGCAGTGCAGTAATTTTTCCGTGACAATGTACCAGCGAGCAGTTTTCGCTACACTAACGTCCAAACCAAACGATTTGTTTTGTAGGGACTACAGCCAATTATCCAATGCCATTGTTCAAAGCGAGGGATTTTCAATGCTAATGCGCGGACTTTTTTGTGATCATACTGAAGTGAAATAACCGCGCGTACCATACACAATACCAGGCTTGGACGCGGACTATCAGGGCTCCATGAGTTGTTTTGGAGCTCAGTGTCGGTTTAATACGTAGAAAAGAGCGAGTAAAAATGCATTGTGTGTCATAAATTTGTTTACAAAGCTCACCCGGCTATTTGTAAACAGTGAAGTTTTGAAATGTCAACCTTATTTCGGGAAAAACCAAGGCGCTTGCGGGCAGCGAAAACGGTTTGCTGAAAGAGCTTCACTGCAACGCAACGAGTTATTTTGCGCTCACACAAATTCTGATAGAAACCAAATCCCAAGGAATCTGTAGAACAGTTTTACACAAAGAATTAGAACGTGTTGGATTTTTTTCAGTCTTTAAGGCAGTAGTATTTAAACACACACACCTATAGGGAGCGTGTCTCATCCTAACCCAGTGGTTTCCAACCTGGGGTCCATGGAGCCCCATGGGTCCGCAAAAAGATTTTTGGGGGCCCTAAAGCTTTCCAGGCATTAATAAAAATACCCGCCGTTCTTGCAAAATCTGCGTAACCGAGCNGTATACTATAATTCGAGTTTTTTGTTTTAAATGCCACAACTGACTACCAGTTACATAAACTTATTTGTGGACCTCTTTAAACGATATGCTAAAACTCCTCCATAGAAAATGATAAATTCATGTTGGCAAAATGCAGTGCAGTAATTTTTCCGTGACAATGTACCAGCGAGCAGTTTTTCCTACACTAACGTCCAAACCAAACGACTTGTTTTGTAGGGACTATAGGCAATTATCCAATGCCATTGTTCAAAGCGAGGGATTTTCAATGATAATGCCCGGACTTTTTTATGATCATGCTGAAGTGAAATAACCGCGCGTACCATACACACTACCAGGCTTGGACGCGGACTATCAGGGCTCCATGAGTTGTTTTGGAGCTCAGTGTCGGTTTAATACGTAGAAAAGAGCGAGTAAAAACGCATTGTGTGTCATAAATTTGTTTACAAAGCTCAGCCGGCTATTGTAAACAGTGAAGTTTTGAAATGTCAACCTTATTTCGGGAAAAACCAAGGCGCTTGCGGGCAGCGAAAACGGTTTGCTGAAAGAGCTTCACTGCAACGCAACGAGTTATTTTGCGCTCACACAAATTCTGATAGAAACCAAATCCCAAGGAATCTGTAGAACAGTTTTACACAAAGAATTAGAACGTGTTGGATTTTTTTCAGTCTTTAAGGCAGTAGTATTTAAACACACACACCTATAGGGAGCGTGTCTCATCCTAACCCAGTGGTTTCCAACCTGGGGTCCATGGAGCCCCATGGGTCCGCAAAAAGATTTTTGGGGGCCCTAAAGCTTTCCAGGCATTAATAAAAATACCCGCCGTTCTTGCAAAATCTGCGTAACCGAGCGCAAAACCATTAAGGAGTATTTTTATTAACAGACATTTTATTAACAGACAGTATAAGTGGTTTTATGAAAGGGGTCGACAGGTTTCAGTCGAATCGACAAAAAAAGGCCAGGACAGGGAACTACTGTCCTAACTCAACCGCAGCTCAGTCCTCAACGCGTTATTCGTGTCGATAATTGTTTAAATCGCTAAAAAACGTTCACGTTTGAGAATATTTAAGTTATTTAGGAGTTGGAAACTTCACTCATAAGATTTGTATGCTAATGCACCATAAGAGCGCAAAAAACTTGAACACATTTAGAGTTTATGGCATTGCCCGTATCAGACAGTTAAAAAACTCGATAAGGGCGTGGTTTGTATAATCAGACATAGTAGGTTTGCAACAAAAGCCAAAAAATTGTCCAACGACCCACGGCGCAGGCGCACCAGCGCAAGTGCGACTTCCGTAAACACGTTAAGCCTGAGCGCCGGTGGTAAATAATGAACAACACACGGTTGGCAAAAAGCACAGTCATTGAGTGGGGAGGGGAGGCTGCAATGCGATGGCGGCGAGGAGGCACACACGGAAGAACACCTCGCTCGTTGGTGGATGTCAACAATTAATCAACCAGCAAACATCCCAACTTGTTTAGTAAACACTGTCGGCTGCCGGATTGTTCCAGCGAGTGAGCGTCAGGTGCTAAGGGTTTTTCGGTCGTGCAACGCAGCATTAGCTGTTTCGAAAGAACAAGGAAGCGACAGTGGGCTACTTCCCACTTGACTATAAAGCCTCCGCGTGGTCCTGGTACGAAAGTGTTGGTATGTGAAAACGAATAAAACCAGAGGCGGAAAAGACGCCACATCGAATTCTATGTAGAGCCTAACCCTGCCTAAAGTCTTACACAAACTTTTAATCCGACACATTTTAATGCAATTGTTGTGTCTATCAGTAGCGAACTACTCGAGATGGTTCCTTGACAAATTATACTCCCCGGGCATTGCAATGGTTACAGGCTACGCCAGTGGTTCTCGAACTTAAGGCCATGGTTCACTTGTGGACCACGAAGGCATTTTTAGCGGGCCATAGACGACACCGCAATTTTAACATACTTCATATGTCCAACTTCTATGCATATTAACGTTTTCCTCATTTTAACACCAACCTAAACGGAAGTGTTTGATCAGTTTTTAGACTGTTAACTTCCCTTAGTACACAACTATTCCTAAAATGTTTGCTGCAAAGCGTTCACTTCTGTTGCCTATGTTTCCATTGACCAATGACAATTTTTCGCGCCAGGAGTCGCACATTAGAATGGTGTCATAATTTGTTTTAGTCGTCAGTTCGCATTGCTTGCATTATAAATTGTGGAATACCAACACCGAAGATGAATGGAAATGTGACAAAACTTAATAAAGCGTGAGGAGCTACTGAGCGATTTTAACTCGTAGGTCATTGGTCCAAAAGATTTAAAACCACTGGGATACGTAGGCCCCGCTGAATCTATGAGGTCTTGTATTCAGCTTTAGATTAGCTTCTTTTGTCACCGGGAAATAGGGATTTTTCGTTGGTTGGCAGACGGAAGTGAGTGATTAGTCTGAGACTTGCGCTTGTATACAATTATGGAGATGACGTAACGACCAATTCTTGATATCGAAACACAAACAGCGATGCAGTGCGAGAAGCTTAGGAGGAAGTACAACATGAATTTGGAGGCGTTCCGACACATTTTGATTAACAAAGATTATCAAAAAACAAATCTGAGATAACTTTTAAGCGTTGCATTTATGTTGAAGTGCAGCTAAACCTAATTCCCTACCCAAACGCAATTTGTACTTTCAAACTCTAATAATCGCAGCCTTTTAAAGATAACGATCTCTACTATGACGCATTTGACCAACTGTTGTAACGTACACACTCGGCAGGGATAAAATCTGGCACACCGGTAATCAGACTTACCTTTGTTTGATTTTCCCGACAACGATAACAGAGGTTTCCAATCACGCGAATAAGCGAGCTCTTGAATCCAGAAACCGGATTTTCATATGGCTCCTTTGCGCCCACTGGCGGCAAACGAATTTGTGACAGACCAAATGCTCCACTGTTGTTGGCTTTGCCAGCGTTGGTTACTTTTCTCAGTACATCTGCAACAATAAAAGCTGTTTTTCTTCTTTGCTTTTAGTTTTTGTCTACTTTTTTTCAATTTGTTTGTAGCGAAATCTTAAAAATATGAGTGCACATCAATTAAAAAAATCGCAACCTTCTAATATTTATCTCTGGGTTAAATATATTATATCTTAACATAGCAAATCCTCAGCATGTTATTTTTTGTCAGAAACCAACGACCCTATTTGTTAAGCAAAATCAATTTTTATTATTTGCAATAGGAATTACACAGACTGAGTGAGCTGTAATCACCTTTACGCCATATTTACATTTGGGTTACAATTTTGCCCTAGTGACGAAAGTCGATAACAAACTTCAATTTTTTTATCACTGAGCATGCTAACACAAGCTCCTTGTATTAACAAGTTGTTGGTTTTAAATTAGGAAGCAATTTAACGACTACAAAACAAAAAATACATAACATAAGTCGGAAGCTTACAAACAGAGTACTTTTACACAAAATTTTGGACATTCTTTGCCCACCGTAGACAAAAGTAAAACAAATAAATAAGTTACCGATGACTGTTGAAAGTAGATTTCCATCAGCCAGAAATTTTCTGTCATGTCCTTCCCTAGAACTTGCTACACACAAAAACTCCAACAGTTTTACAGTGAGCAAAACATTGCCCTGAAAAAAAAGCAGAAACAAGTTGTGACAGTTAAAAAAACTTGGTACAAAAGTGATAGCTTAGTAGTTAACTCTTAAAAACAACATGAAAAAATATAGTGGTTCCCGACCAGGGAGGAATTTGATGGGTTAAGGGAAGGAATTTCTACTTCATAGTAAAGATATTCATGATCAGTGCAGTATTTCTTTTGAGGTAGACCAGTGGTTCCAAACCTTTTGGTTTTGCTTTTTATAACTTCTTGTCTGGTAGGGAAGGAATGTAAAGTTCCAAATAAAATAAGGAGAAATGCGTCAAAAAAGGTTGGGAACCACTGGAATAATACAAATACAGTGTAGAAAAAGTTAAGTAAGAGCAATTACAATCATGTAAAAGTAACTTGCCAGGTTTTCTTGGTATGTGCGATCGATTAGGTGTGATTGCACTTCAAACTGCGTTACCATAAATTCCAGGACTTGGTCGGAAGTTTCAGCTTCCGTAGAGTGGATCAGGACATCTAAAACATTCAACCTATTTTGGTAAGGGAAAAGATTCGAGTTTCATGAGTATATGCAGGTAATTCTGATACAAAATCATCAGATACCTGCAGTCAGCAGAATCACATGTGAACATATTGGGAAGAAACATTTCAATTGGTAGCAAATGCTCAACAATGCAGAGGATTCTATCAAGCAAAAAAAATGACAAGTGTGATATAAACGCTAGGTTAAATATTAGCTAAAATTATTCATACATAAGCACCTACATCCAGTCCTGGTCTTTGACAATCGTTAAACTGTCACAGAGAAGCAATATAATGCTGTCCTTGTCCAAAATATTGTCAACTACATTGTGAAGATATGTTTTACAAGATTGTAGACAGTTGTAGATGATCTTTGCTGCTATTTCAGAGATTTTTGGATCCCTTAGTTTTAGAAGATCCCTAGAACAAATCATTATTAAATATAAAAGTTCTGAAAGAGCAATGAAATCAAAATATAATGCGAACCAATTTACCTGACAACATCAGGGCAGATAAGATTCCAAACAGCGGTCTGAGAGCCTGGGTTGCCTACAACAAGGTTTCCAAGAAACTGGGTAGCACATATAACACCTGATCAACAATGAACATTACACAGAATAAATTACATTAGTACAAAATAAAGTACAATTTGCCCACATTTGTAATACTTTGGCCTCCAATCATCCAGCCAATATGTAAGCAACCGGACAACAAGTTGTGGAATGTGATGTTTTCTGAAAATACCCAAAGTGTTTTTGATAAAACGTTACTATTGCCGGTTGTAAGTAATCTTAACTTCCAATTAGATATATTTGCAAACAACTATTAAGTGGGTTGCACAACAAGCACTGTGCATTTAACCATTAGATTTTATGAATTTGTGTTTTATGCAAAGGGTTTGCCTCAACCCCGAATGGTTTGGATTTGACTGTCATATACTCAAGTTTAACATTTAATATTGCTGTTTCAAAAACCCTGCATTGTGAGAAATCTTTACTTTAAAAATGATTTACATGGATGAGGAAAGGTACACATGTTCAAACCTGATTTGATCTTGATTAGCCTTGGAATTTACACATAAACCACGGAGACTCCTTAAACATTCAAGTAAGCTGAATTCCACTTCCTCAGTCCACGTTGTTTCAGTATCAAATTTCTGCAGAATCTGTTTGGCCTCTTCTATTTGCATTGATCTGAACAAAATGATTTGGTTTAAAACGTAAAAGAAACAGGCAAGTTAAAAGAATTTTTGTAATTGTTGCTTATGTCCTAATTATGTAGTACTCACACGTTCATGACGTTCAGAACACGGACAAGACGAACCGTACAAAACTTTCTCCAGGCTGCAAATCGTTGACCGCCACATTTGTGATGATTGATACGCACCAGTGGCTACAGGGTGGCACGTGGTTGTTTATTTGATGACTCATTGAAAAACAATCGTGTTGCGATTTGGGTGGTTGCATTTGACGCAAAAAAGTACTTTCAATAAAGAGTAAAAGCACTAAACAAAGAAAGCAACATCTAGCTTTTGCGTGATAAAACGCTTTTAGGCAAATTTTACTTGCTACATGCAGTAAAACGGGTTACTGAGACCTTTGCTACTAATGCATTGGATCAATAACAGTAACAGTCCTATTTGTCTGTTTTAAACAAAACGGGCAACGATTATCGAGAAAATGTACAATTAAAGACTTTCTCTAAATTAATCACTGTGCGCCTATCATGTGCAGAAGGCAGCTGTGTCTGTGATTCAACTTTTAGCGGGCCCATCGACGGGTCTGCGTTCCACAATTAGTAGAATCCCATCGCAGGCTAGATTTTTCTAGCCCACGCCTTTCTAAATGAAAGTCTGGCGTACGCGTACTGTGATCATATTTGAGTGTGCCATCATCGTTAGGTTGCATAAAAGTTTCAGGGCGGATCCCAGTATCAAATATGCGCAAGCAAGCATGTCTTCTAAATTAATACAAACTGTAAAGACCGCAATACAACAACAGGCAATCTTACCACACCCAATGGTTTATTATTGATCAGTTGGTACAATTAGAGCTAAGTAATTACAAAACAAAACTGTGTGAAGACGACTGTACACCGCGAAAATTGTGCGCTGCAAAATCTTGCCCCGCACTTTGGGGCAAAAGAAACATAAACATGGAATTATATTCTATAATGAAACGATTTGCAGTAGACTATAGCGGGTAAAACGACTAAGTAAAATTGCATGAAACACGTAAAGGGGCGGTTTTTCTTCTGTAAGGTAAGCTAACGTGAAGGCGTACTTAAAGCAAAGTACAAGAATTCGCATTAGGGAGTGGGCTGGAGCCAAACTTGGTCCATTTCGATTGAGACTTGGGTGGACAAGAATAAAAATACGGAGAAGCCATTTCAGCAGATGTAGTCCAACTTACATACGACATGATCATTTTTGTAACCTTTCTTCGTTTTAGTTACAAAATATACCAAAAATCGGGGGAACAGATTGTTATCCCTACCCCAGAGATTTACGTCTTTATTGGAAAAATGATTTACAAATAGTACCGCGGTTTATCGTTCAAAGCAGGGCTAGATTTACAATAAGTATTTGACTACAGGAGGGCACCAAGTTGCGAAAATAACTTTGTGGAAATTGTTTACTTGTAAGAATGGTTTTGAGGAGGTTTTTACACAATATATGCTTTCTATGTCCTAATCCCACTCGTCCACAAGTTTTCAACCCCGCCCTAAGGATACAAGAGACATGTGGAATATTTACATGGCACACCCTCTCGCTTAAGCCTATAACTACGTTCGGTGGTATATAGGATAGATACAAAAAAAGTGCACTTAAACACACAAGGTTGAAAACAGAAACTACGGAGTCTTGGAATTAAATAAATTTACGGACACAACGCCCTAGGAATTTGATAAAATGCCACCAACACTTTTCTGGACAAAGTAAAATTATTTCTTCGTCAAATGGTTAAAGTAACGTGACTATGCAAATGTGCGAATTCAAAATGTTTCCTTCTGATTTCCTGGTAAAATTTGGGAATTATATTGTTAGCAGCTTGCTTTTTACATGGAAAGTACAGTTGGTAAACATTTTGCTACATGTTTATAGTTTCGAGTACACTAAAGGTCAAGAAGTAAATAAACAGAAAAGGTCCAAGTTGGAAAATCTGCCCTGATATGAGCTACATGTTCTGAAGGCCAAAAACAGCCCCCTATCATTGCGAAAATTCAAAGAATTACTTTAGGGATGCCGCACCACTGTTTTATGAGAAAGCCTTTTTGTTTCAGGTTTCGCATTCCCCGAACTAAGCGTTATAATTGGCACAATTACCAGTCCAATAAATAACGCACAGCATTATGCGCCCACAGCGTTGACGCAAGTCGTGTACCAATACAAGTTTTCCACTGGTTTAAAATTTACATTCTAGGCGCAATCAAAGGAAATGCATCCAGTGGAATAGTCGGGTTGCACAGAGCGCAACGCGTAATACAGTTTAAAGACAGGGCGAAATATTGCGACGGCGGATGGCTATGCGGGTAGAACCAAGCAATTCGAGGTGCTTGAGGAAATTACCGAAAGGGGAGGTCCCACACCCGAGAAACGTACACCAAGCATATTTCCGAATCGACAGCTGACTGATGGATATTAAGTTTATTGGCCACAGTTTCCTACAAGTTTGGATTTTACCGATTGGGAGTGTGATAATTGGTTTATTTTGCTACCAAGGAGCAGCAGAGTGCAGTGTCGCTGCGACGAGCTTTTTTCAAATGAAAAAAAAATGGGCGGCTGGGGACTATTTCTTAAATTAGTACGATCTTGGGCGTATAAATTACGTCATCCACTTCCCCTCAACAGTGGTGGCCCGCAGCACACGCACAATGACAAGTATTGTGGAAAAAACAAAACGCTTTGAATAAAACTAAACGCAAAAAGCCTTACAAGCCGAGGAGCCAGCTCGCGCACGCCGACTAGCGTCTGAGCAGCGGAAATTTTCAAACAAGTAAAAAACGACGTTCTTCTCATTTCATGTAGCCGTAGGAACCGATGTTCATTTGTCCCGTTGTCATGCCTCCCATGCCGTACATGTTGCCACCAGATGTCGCCATTCCCATTTGCGGCCTCATTCCTTGTTGTGCGGCCATTGGAGAAGCGCCCATGCCCATTTGCATTCCGTAACCTTGATTCTGCATCGCTGCAATGCAAGTGTAGTTTTAGTCATAAGGTGGATATTAGGGGGCGGGCAACAGAAGGAACAAATGCCCCAATTATTTATTACGACGTTAAACGCGCGCCTAGGCATAAGCTAATAAGGGAAACAAAGGGCGTTGTTGAGGCGACACCTGAACTGCGCACACTTGTTTTCACGCAGTTTTAGATGAAAAATATCGGTTCCAATTCCGCAATATAAATGGCAAACTTGGATTCAAATTCCTAGGATTTGACATTCTTCTTTAAACGTTTCTGATATAAAAACCGAAGGTTAAAATCTGAACAAAATGTCGTTGTCTATTTTTAAAATGCGTCAAAAAACTTGTTGCTAAGGCACTTTGCAATTCCTGTTGTTGCGATCAGCATAGGAGTTGAAACAGGGTTATTATTTTTTTTTGTTTTAACGAATCATGAAGAATTTAAGCTTAACATGTCAGTTGATGTGGTTTAAATAACTAAATTTTATATGCTTGTGTCTGCGTATTCTAATAAAACGTACAGTAAAGACGTTACAACAAACAATTTCTAAAATGTGAAAAAAGTTCGCTAAAGACGCTAAAGAGTCGACATGACCGCAGCCGTGTTGATAAAATGACGTAAAACATGACATAACAGCAAGGCGAGTGCGTTTTGTCACCGTGGAGCTTGTATCATAGACTAGTCGCGCCATCTGCAAACAATGGCGTGGCTATTGATTAGACAATGGAATTCAGCTCATTGCTCTAACTAAGATTTTTACGGAACATTGTTGATTATGCACATGACGCTGTTTTTTTTTATATTCAAGGAACTGTTTTAATTTGGTTGGTTGGTCTAAAATAGAATAGGTTCAATAAAGCAATTAGTGTTTGGTTTGAGAGTAAACAGTAACATTTTTAACAGATTTCCAATTTTTTTAGATTAGAAGCTGATAGCCGAGTATACGACCTCACCAAACGCAATAAATGCCATAAAGGCTTAAATTGGGCTCAGTAAACTTTACGAGTTTCTGGCAAAAACCTATATACTGTAACAGATCATTCTAAATTCACATCCACTGGTTTGTTACTTTGCAGATTTTTGTTTTTTTATACAGTGAATACAACGTATTGCAACGTTTCGACAATCGCTTTTGTCAGCATGAGTGCCTTTTTACCAATCAAAGATACAAATATGTGTCTAACTGTAAAACAATGTGTGTGAAATGCATTTTGACTAATTTCGAAAAGGGACGATTAGCAAACAATAAAGATGTTTTGTATCTTACCTCCTGCCATCATCATCTTCTGTTGTTGTTGCTGCATCATCATCATTTGTTGCTGAGTCATCTGCGGTTGCTGTGGTGACATCATCCCCCCTCCCAAATTCATGGCTGCCATCTGGTTGGGCAAGTTCTGTTGCTGCAAGGGTTGCTGCTGTTGTTGAGGTTGTTGATTCCTCTCTGTGAGAAAATACGATTGGCTACATTAGTTACACGAACGGTTCGAAGCGGGTTTCGAAACGAGCTTTGTTCCGGTTGATCGAGTCAAAAGTTCGTTTAGAAATCGTCCTATACTGTATGGCGCCCGTCAGCACTCGGTTAAATACCCGAAGCTTGAAACAAAACCGCTTTAGCCGTAACATATTTAGCAACAGCTCACACACTCTACGTCACTCAAGTGTGACGTCACAATACGCAAAGCGGGAGCTCGTTGCCTAAACAACAAGAATTGTGGCCGTTTCGGCTCACTAGAGACGCAAAAAAACTGGACAGCTGAGTTAGTGTGGTTAGAGACGCTGGGCAGCGATAAAGCAACTAAACGACATAAGCAGAAGGCAGAAGCTGTGATATACAGACCTTGAAGCTGTTTCATGGAAAGTTGCTGCTGTTGTCGGGATGGTCGTTTGCCCAGCGAGTCTAAGCTGATATCGACTCCCTTCACATCAGACCACAGATTACTTTTGTTGTTTTCCGATGAAGCTTGCATGGACTGCGCTTGCTGATGCTGCTGTGAGGCTACAATCACACAATATGACGTAAGCATATTGCCGCATTTCATTACGGGGAGCGGTTACGGGTAAGCGCGCTTTTTAAGTTGTTGTGCAGTTTCAGATTAGTGTTTTTTTAGGTTTCCTACTATCTTGGTAGCATTACTGNCGCATTTCATTACGGGGAGCGGTTACGGGTAAGCGCGCTTTTTAAGTTGTTGTGCAGTTTCAGATTAGTGTTTTTTTAGGTTTCCTACTATCTTGGTAGCATTACTGAAAACAAAATTGTCAGAAAAAAAGCTTTTTGGAATGTTTTAGGGCAGGGGTTCTTTACCAGGGGTACGGGATCTGTTTCTAGGGGTTTGAGGACGATTAGTTATTGTGACATGAGAACAAAGATTACTTTCCGGAAATTACTAAAAGTGATACAGTACTGGTTAGTGATTTTGAATTTTCGACATACGAAATGTTGAGAGAGTGAAAAAAATTTAGACGGGTGTTAAAAAAAATGTTTGGAGCCTGAAGACATTTGTGCATGTTCAAAATCGTAAGTGATTTTTTTCGATGTTTATTTTTTTATTTTTTGGCATTGTCCAAAATTTTTGACGTCACGCTCGGAATCCGCTGAAAAAACGACAAAAAATGAGCTCATGTAAAATGTGGCAACAGCAACTAATGATTTCTGGATTTGAGACATGATGGATGTGGCATTGTTGGTACTGTTTACAAAGCAGGAAATCGATTGATATCCATGTTGGCGTAATGCAATGAATTTGACACAGTGTTCCAGGGAAACCAGCTCACAGCAAACGTTACTGACGGTGGATTGGCATGTTATGACAAAAGCGTGGTGTATTTATTGGTTACTGTCCAAGCCTACGTAGAAAAATCAATGGATCCTAGGTATGGTTATGCATTAGACCATCACAACATGACAGTTAGGACTTGCACTACTACAGCACTACGATGTTAGCAGTACAAAAAGGCGTTTCACTTTTTCACTTATAGCAACACAGGCCCGGCGGAAGCACGCCGCCATTTACTAATATGATCGAGCACGGCTACAGGCAATAACAACCATTTGTTGGTACATTCAACAACAGGAAGACAACGACCATTCCATCACAGAGAACATACAAAAACACAATATAACGACCACTTACCGGTTCCGTTAATCTGTGACATCGGTTGCATCATCTGTGGCATCATACTAGGGGCACCCATTCCGCTTTGCATGGCTCCCATGGGCTGTGTCGTTCCCATTGGTGAGTATCCTGCGCCAGTGGACGCCATCATCGGGGCGTTATTAAAGCCTGGGGTGCTTGTTGGGGACATCATCGAGTTCATGGCCATCAGGTTGCTCTGTGGCGCCGCTTGCGGCTGCTGTGCTTGTGGCTGGGAGTTTGACATTGAGGCGAGCGACGCGAAGGGGTCGAGGTTGTCGCTAGGTGTCGCTGCAGGGGCGGCGGGCGTTGACTGGAAGGCGGCAAAGTCGTCTTGCTGTTTAGTGGCGGCT
>QXVZ01030377.1:7919-21372 GCA_008931825.1 Phallusia fumigata
GGGGGGTAAGGCATATTACTTTTTATTATTAGTATCCACACCACAGAGCAATTAACCCGTCGCTCAGATTGTGGACATCGCGCATTTTGTAGCCAATATCCGATTTAAAATCAGTTTTCACGGCCCGCGTGAGTGAAATTTTATTACCTGGTAACAACCTCTGTTGTCCAGGAAATTGCCCGGTGACCTTCAAACCAGTCTGGCGACCTTCAGGGCGACACGTGACCTCAAAGTGACGCGTGCAAATGGTGAAAGTTTATACACAGGAACGCAAAACTGTACAAAGTAGTGTCATAAACCTGTTTCGCAGGAGCACCCCCTGAAAACTATGCGTTCTTCCATGTGAATAACGGCCCTGTAGGCCTGTGCGTTCGTGCGAGTCAACTTCGACATTTGGCACCGGATAGTTATCTAGAAGTTCTTTAGATAAGTCATTTGCGTGTAATGTTTGCTTCAACGTTATCGGCTTGCGAGATAAGGATGAAAGACGAGCGCATGTGCAGGTGGAACGTGATATATCAAACTGCCTCAGTGATACTTTATTACAACAGCAGAACATGCAGAAAAAACCACGAAACCGATGTAATGGATGAAAATGCACTTGAAGTTAAAAAATTTAAAGTCCGGCTTGAAAACGCCTTTATCGTGTAATGGCATTGCGGTGTTTATAAGCGTCTAATACCCGTGAAATATTTGTTTGCTCTAGCGACTAAAAACAATTGCCGCACAGTCTTACACCAAAAACCTTAAAACCTCGAGACAAAATACAGACTCAAAAATATCACCTGGGTCTTCTAAATATCAAACCGAAAATGTTAATCTTGTCAGATCCTAAAAGGATTACGATCCGGTTCATGTATTCCTTAATCTTCCTAAATCAGTAATAAAATGAAACTCTTAATCTAGTACCCACAACGTTAAATATAAAAATAAGGGGCACGTAATGGTTTCAGCAATTCGTTTTTCTCCTATAATTGTACCGCACTTGTTATCAACATTCACCAACAACAAACAATACAGATCATGCACTCAAAATGTGATCAGCGCCAAGTACGGTACCGCATAGGATTTTGCACAACAAACAAAGTGGAATACCACAGGGAACGATACTATCTCCGTTTCGCGGTAACACTTGAAACATGTACCCGGGAATTTATCGAAATTACAATCAATACCTGTATGCGAATGTCTGAAGGTCTTTGTCCGCGTCCAACCCGCGTCTATTTTCGACTAAAGCCGCAAGTTTTGGGCATTTCATCAAGGCGGAAACCACATAATCCTTATGCATACATGGGAAACATGTTTTGACATTTAAACATGCAACCACGAGTTTTCCTTTAGGCATCAACTTTATTTAGGAGAAGGCTTTATTTAAACAAATTGATTTTATCAAACCATAGCTTTTAAATTTTTGCAGTTGTGTCATAAATGTTGCAATTGTTTTTGGCTGTTTACTCGCAAACAATGCAAGAGACATTTTGTAGGTTAGAATGGTTTGATTTATGTCACTTCTTAGGTACACAAACAAGGCCTTAAAATGCAAAGTATCTATAAACACAAATGCCAATAAACTTGTGTATAGAAAATACATTTTGTTGCAACAATAGATTTGTGAATTTTGCTTTATCTTAGCTTATTTATCCACTGACTACTTGCAAATAACGAAGGAGAAATTTTGTAGGTTAGAAATTTTCATTTGTGTCACATTTTAAAATCGAAAGGCTTAAAAAGTTGCCTACTTGACAACAAAAGTGCTTGTTTATAGTAAATACCTTTGTCGCCACAATCTCTGTTGTGATCACCAATGCAAAATGACAAAATCTGTAAAACGGCTCGTTACATACACATGCGAGAAACGTAATATTTACTACATACAGGTTCTCCGGCAGATATGTTTATAACCAAGTCACATTTAAGCTTCGTGAATTCCTGCCAGGCAAAGTTAACGTCGGCGGTCTTAAAATAGTAAATTCGGTCTAAATAAAAGTACAACAATAAACAAAAAGGTCGCCATTCACACCGACGTTGTTGAGTGACGTCGTAAACAAACCCCTGTGACGTGTATAAGGTGTTTGCACCCCCAAAGATCAATCGGTAAACGCTTGTCTCCTGTAGCTATGTTTTATGACCTCCCCTTGAGGTGAAACTGTAAACTTGTTCAACAACTGTAAACATTTTCCCACGAATGCTGTAGTTGACTTCTATGATACGTTCTTTACATTTGCCGTACAGGGTTTGGGAACAATATGCTTTTTTTAAATATCTGAACAAGTGCAATATTGGAACTGTTAGATAATCGCACAAATAATCTCTTAGTATGTAAACGCATTCCCACGAAACTTATTTGTACTCCTATGATTTGCATTAGCACGGGAAATACGTCTTTACATTTTTCTAATGGATACGTGGGTTCAAAAACACACATCAATTTTGTGTAAGGAGCCAAGATCATTCGTAACATGATGACCAAAAATTAAACCTCTGTTTATTACATTTCCACTGCAATTGTTTTCATTTCAGCGAAATTAAAATCTTTTTTTCTACAAAGGTGCAACGAATGAGGACACGAAACTCAACTTGCCACCTGCGAAACGGATTAATCCAGTGAAGCGTGCGTCATCTTTCCAGGAGCAGAGAACCAGGCATGGTGCCATCAGAGAGGATAAAACAACACCTGACAGTAAGACGAAACGCAGTGACCTCATCAAAAACTACTTCAACAGCAAAGACGATGGCAACATAAGAACAAGGTCCGTCAGTTTTTCATTGCATCCCGAAAAGAACCAGAAAACAAATTCATCAACAACAAACAAAACGCTACAGTCGCGATTTGAGAGCTTAAATGTTGATTCGCAAGCTGCAGAAACTGACCAGAATGACCCTGACGCCTCCTTAGCTGAGTTGGTCAAGCGTTGTGTGGTCAGCGCACGCTCGGGCTGGCTTATCCGAAGATTCCCGAACGTTTCCGAACGCCGTAACAAGCTGCTCACTCTCCTGGCTAACTTGCCCGAGTGTGACGTAGCGGAAATCAAGGATTCTTGTCCAATCACAGTCAAGTTCGTGAAACACAATTGTGGCGTGGGAAAATCAGAGAAAACGGAAGAAGGAAAGGTAAAATTAGTTGAGGCTTTTTATATAGGATTGTGCGATAAAAACGAATTAACTGACAATAGCTTTGAGCAGGCAACTGCACAACGTTTAGGCAATGCGTTAAATTGCTGCACATCAAGTTTCCAATACACCCCCTTAAGTTAGATGTCCGTCTTTTTACTGTTCCAAATACTTGACTATGCTTTTGGACATTTTATTTTGTACTGACTGTTTTAGTGTTTAAACAAAAGTACATCAAATACGCTTTTCGTAACAGTAGTTTAAAGAGGGTTACCAGACAACCAACAAGTACTTGGCGTAATGAAATGCAAAAAGTTCCAGTAAACGCTGTTGCCATAAAACAACACGATGTTTTTTAAATTAAGGATCCACCACCACTAAAAGATAACAGTGACGTCATCATGACATCATCGACTGAGACGAAACTCGAATCCACGTCATCACCGCAGTAAGTGCAAACAACATCAAGTTCCATTGTAGTGATTGAGTTAGCTAAATATGGGATTAACATAATCAGATTAAGCTTCTGCGTCACAAAATCGATTTTAGACTGGACGCATTCAGTTTTTTAGGAGAAAGTCAAAAAACAGGGAGTGCGCAACCAACTATTCGTGTCCTTACAGTTTGTATTGGTATTATGACAGTTTCATGGGTTGTGGAAAATGTCAATTTAATCAATACCTTACACTTATTAAAGCATTTGTATCTACGAAAAAATAAACGAGCTGTGAGCAGTCAGCCGTGGCCTTGCTATTGTTGAGCCTCACCCAAGTCACGTGATCTACATATTCGTTGTGATTAGTCCACTAGAAAATAATTTTGTAAAAACAACTTGAAATGCGATTAAACCTGCTTTAAATGTACACAATTAGCAAAACATACGCAGTAGACAAAGGAAAAGCCGTAAAAGGTGAAGCCCACGGCAAAACACCTTTTAATTAATGAGAAACCACTTACCATAATTGCACGAAGACTAATAAAATGCCCCAGATTGGTTTTGCATGGTTTCATTCGCAGAACCCGAGGTCAAAGGCAGGAAACTGGATTAGACAATATGGATGGAGGCGAGGAAAAAGTGAAGACCACAACAACTACCACAACGGATCTGAGTGACGCAGACCAACTTAGCGGCGTTAATTCCGATTTTAACCGCAAAATCGCGAATGACATCGAACCTAAAGAGGCGTTGCGAGCAGAAGAGAATGAAAGAAACAAAATCCGGGTCTGCGCGGTCGAGGCTTTTTCTCTCGGCGCTGAGCTCAGAGAAAGAACTTGCCCGCCAACAGAAAGCTTTTCAAACGTGAGCTGCGCGCAGGAAAACATAACAGTCGCCACAGAGCAGCAGTCAACAGCAAGTCAAGTACAAAAGAATAGCGAAAACGTTTCTGAAGAGCCGATAAAAAAGATTTGTACTGGCGTCAACAAGCAAGTGTTAAAATCTGCAAAATCAGGCGAGAAACTTAAGAAAAGAGGTGGCACTTTTGTCAGCCACGCTCTGTTTCCTATCTCGAAGCGGAAGAACGCAGAAATACGAAAGAAGTTAGAGGTTGGGAAGCTCGCAGTGCCAGTAAAGGTGGCGGAAACTCCTACAACAGCAAAGCCAGAAGACGCTGAAGCAAGCTCTGACAATTTAGTTGACAAAATCCACAACGAAATGCCACCTGTGTTGTCGGTTAATCCAAGTCAAAAAAATGATTTCTTTAACGGGCATTGTACAGAACCGATTCTATTTAATGAAAGGTCGACATCGCCGCTTGTGACGATTCTAACGAATGGAGGAAATGTGTCGCCGCCTTCGAGCAAGAAAAAGGGAGCCCGAGTATCTTTTAGCCAACTCCCCCCAGTTGAGATTGAGCTGGAGCCGCAGGATTCAGAATGGGACTCGAAGTCGAATATTCACAGCACCGATGTAACGTCGCTCGTAACCGACTCAGTGGTGACTCTCACAGTGAAATCTGAGCCAGTAGTTCAAGACCAATCCACCATGAAACCCGTTATTGTGGCGAAGAAAACAAAAAAGAAACCTGTCAATCACTCGGTGAACGAAATTGATCAGATTAATGAGCTACTGATGGATATACTTGAAGAAATTGAGGCAGAAAATGTATCGCTTAACCAGTGTTTAGATAACTTGGTACGTGATGGACTTATGACTGAGAATGTTGCCACCACCGTAAGCCCGACTTTTGTCGAGTTTCAAACGCGTTCCTCGTCTCCTACAGCGAAAGACGAATTCCAAAGCGATTTGGAGAAGGAGCGAGGCGTGGAAAAACTTCTCGACGTACTCACTAACCTTGGCCTTGAGAAGCTTCAGCGTTGCCGAAACTGCGTGCTGGGACGACTGTGCCAACTCGCACGGTACGAGGACTTTGAAAACGCGCAAAAGGCGGCCGCTGCAGCCAGCGATTCGTCGCCCGAGCTATCCGCTAGCAGGAAGACATACGAAAGAGCGGATGCGATATCGTTTCCAGCTGAGAAGTCGCCTCTGCGCGTTCTCACAACAGGGAGAGTCCCCTCAAGCGAGGACTCAGAGCTGTCAGCCACTGAATCCGATGACGACTTTTACTCATTACGTCACCAAATCGGACGTCAGCGCCATGACGTCAGCGCAAATCCGACCATTGAAGAGGAAGAAGATGGCGAGTGCCCAACGGAGTCTGAGCGAAAACTTGATCTGAATCATAATGTACTGAGCCCACGGGAAACTTTTGACATTAAAACAGCAATGCCCGTTCTCATAGACAATTGCGTCATCGCGCCACGTCACGCTTGGCTTATTTTGGGCGCTGGCGGAGAGCAGGAGCAGAAAGCAAAATTAAAGCAGTTTCTTCGTCGCGCCAACAATGCAAAACTCGAATCTTTGTACTGTACTCCGCAATTTGGCTGGATCAAATCTCTCATGGAGGACAACAAAATCGAAGAAGCCGTTTCCAAGCCACGACTCTCCTTCCTCAAAGCTAGGGAACGATTCCAAAAGCCAACATCCAAGCTCCAAAGGTCATCTTCTCTTCGTGCTTCCGACCTGCATGGAGGACATGCTCCCAATTTTTCGGATGTTGCTCATCTTGTTGAGGAGCACGCCGCCGCCAGGGAAGAGCAGGAGAAACGACTCTCTCCTCCCCTGGATGCGATTTTGAAAAGACGTGGTGGAGGTTTAAGAAGAACGCAATCAGTAAATGTGCGGTCAACAAGGGGCGAGACCACAAGAGAAACCGAAAACATGAATAGAGAAAATGGTAAGAGTTCTTTAGACTGGCCCAAATGGTGGTTAAAAGCGACATGGTACTATTCGCCTGCACAAATGAAAACAGCACAACTAAAAATTGAAAAATGTTCTTATTCGCGAACCATAATTATAACAGCAATGAAACATCATTAATTATAACAGCAATGGAAGTAACAAACCAGGTTTTTTTTGTGCTGTGTAAAATATTTTTAAAACACTTTGTGGACCGAATAAAACCATACAGGCTGTATGTTGTGCAGGCCTGTGCTACAATATACAACAGATAAGGCACTGAGCAAGCACTAAACCGTAGGACCACCGCAATAGACTAATCTGGTTTGAAGCCATGCTGTGTTTTAATCGTTTACTTAAATGAGGCAATCAAACAAACAACAACATAAATGGCAGTTGCACTATCGCTTTGATAATAGGATCTTAAGCTTACGCAAACAGCACAAGCGTGTTGGTACTTTACTGAATAAATCTCTTGGGCAACTTATTTACGTGACTGGCAAATGGCCCAGACTCATATTTGGTCATAGCGAATATCGGGATTAATTTGACAGCCTGACATCACACACCTTAACCTCAATTACGTGAATTCCTCAAGCGCACACTTGACACCACACGTACTTAATTGCGCCACAATTTTCGTCATTTACTTAATGCACATGCGATGATTTAATATAGACGTGCATAAAATTCGGTGTTACCACCTAAAATAGAAATTCGGTTTTGCAGTGGTTTTTTAATTCTGTAATTGCTCAAGTAAGGTAATGCTTCAAAGAGATGAATTTTTTCATTGAGTTATACAGAGACTTATTGTATTTTAAGATTTTTTGTAATGTCCTGAGAGTTTGGAAAACTTTTAAAGGCCACATGCATTTGTTCGAAACAGTTTAACTGGAACTTAACGCAGCAAGTTTTGGATGGGAATTGTTTTCAATTTGACTCGACAACATCATGTCTCAAATTTTAATTTACCAAATTAGGTCATTAATCTTATTATAGGGTCTTAACAAAAAATGCCATTTTTAACGTATTTGACACCTTTGCCATGTTGATCTTGAGCTACCAAATGTGCCGTTTCTGAAGTTAATTGCCTTTTTAAAGTATTTTGAAACTTCGTTTGCATTCACCTGACGAAAAACAACTTTAATCGGTAACTTTGTTGTTATTTTAGCCGGAACGCTCGACTCTTGGTGTCGCTCCCAGCAACTTTCCCAACAAACCGCCGCCGCCCTGTCCCAGAGCGGATACCAGCACATCGACGATCTGCCGGGAATCACCGAAAGTGAGATCGAGCAACTGAGCGGGCTTGGTTGGATCGACAAGGCCAAGTTGTGGGTAGCGATCGAGAACATGAGATTGGAAGAGTTTTATCATAAAACCCACAACGGCCTCGCCGATATAATGAAGATACTGGAAAAGTAAACGAGGTGAGAAAGGCGGTTGTTTTTACTCAGACAACGTTCTGTGTACTGATAAAGGTTAGTTGTTTGGACGTAGGTTTCTAACGGTTAAACGTCCACAAAAAGTACCATTTCCTAAACCTTACTTTAAAAAGGGGGCCACCTCTCTAATTGTGAAACTTTAAACGGCCTCTTTCCCCTTTTAATGGAAAACTTTATTAATAGCATTCTTGGCTGTGAAAATGGGTGTTTTCCAGTTGAAAAGTGTGTACATGCAGACCGAAGCATTATATGAATATCCATCAAACCACTATGCATAGCCACAAACATTGGCGGTAATTTCGTAACTTGTTTTTCACAGAAACTTAGATCCATTGAGCACAGAGGTTCCACGCAACAATGCGAAAGGAATACTTACAGGATGGTCAGGCTAGCAGCAAAATCTCTTTACGTTGTCCCCACTGGCGACACCTGGCGGAATATTTTTAATTGGAAGTGGCCACACGTCAACCCTGGAAACAATTATTCACAATAAAAGTATTACTACACATGAAATCTATATGGAACACAACTGGTTGCCAAACTAAGGACCTTTTATATTTTGTTTGTCTTTTGTAGAATACGTCACCTGTTTGTCGAACCTTTAAAATCTATTTCTTTTTTATGTTCCGTATATGTGCTGTTTTTTAAGCGTTTACGTACTTTATTGTCGTGCAGCGTTGGCTTTTCGACCAAATACAGATTGTACACAATCAGCGCGATTTTAGTGTTAAGATGAGATCTGTGAATATTTTATTCAGAATCTTTTTTCGGCCAGCGCTTACTTGTTATAATATTCAACATCGGAGTATCAATCGCAAAACGCATTCGGCGTTTTTGTTGTCCCTAAAGTCCGCATGGTGACGCTAGAGAATCACGGAACATTTTTCTGCGGTTCGTTTTTACCATGGATGAGCTGTTGAGTGTAGAAGGTCAAAAATGAGACACGTCCACAATAAGTCCGCTGTATTGTGGTTCCGCCTTTTAATGTTCCGTACTTTAATTACCCACGATGCCTTACGCTGCTATAAAAGCCGCTGGCCATGCTTTGATGACCTCCTATTGTCAAGCTGTGACCAGAACGCACTAGTTTGAACCAGTTTCAGGACATTATACAATGCTCAACACAATTCGACTAGATTGGAGTTTGGCTGATTTTCGGAATGATTAGCTCCATAGCGCCATCTAGCAGCTGTGGTGTATAGTCACGACAAAGGGATACAACAAATGGCCAGGTTTGTATTATTATTAATAGTATTAAAACGGTAATTTGGACATTTCTGCGGTCATACAACTTGTGCTGTTTGTAACGTCGACATTGGCTTCCGGACTTTATATTACGTCACACTTGTATTAAATTTGGAATACTAACTGTGACAAAACCCGCTGTAGACTAACAATGCGCTGTAATGTCATAATGCGCCAACGTGGTTATCTTGTATGTGACTAATATCATGTAGTAAGTAATCGATTGCTAACCGATATTTATAAAAGTTACGGTTTCAACTTGTCGCGATTACGTGAGTTTCCTTGAGCAAGAAACTCAAGCGACCTTGCTTCAAGCCATTGGAACTTTATGGGCTGACGCAAATTGAAGTCACTCAATTAAAACAATTGAAGCAAAAAAAAATTGAATTTCAAAAATCAAAAAAAAATAAACCAACGAAACTGCAATGAATGAGTCAGGTAGCTTAAAACGCAATCAAGCGAACCCACCGAGGATAAAAATGAAACGATCTAACAAATGTTTTTGTGTGTATGAATGTCTTATAACAACAAATATTATCATTGCGATACATGGTAGCAAGCCAATGTTTAGCGACTTGATGCGTTTTTCGCTTTGTGCAGATTTTTAAGCTTTGAGGGCCACCTATTTTGGAGAGGAACCGACACGTCTTGACGAAATATAATTATTCCAAATCACGTTTAGATGCATCCGCATTTCCATAACCACAAAATTTTGAATTACGCACTCGGTGAAAGAATTGGCGGCACAATTCCACTAAAACAATCATCAGCAAGCCGAAAATAGCTGCGCGACGTTGAGACGTGGCGTAAACATAGTGGAGGACATAAGTAGTGGATCACGTAAAACAACTTAGCATTATGTGTTGATGCTTTTTCACGCCACAGACAAAATAAGTTTATTTTCTTTAATATGAAAATATGCTGGTTGGAGTCATAGCAAAAATTTAATCACCGTTAAAACGTTTACTTACCAGTGGCCTTTCAAGTTAGGACGAGTCATTAAACAACAACACGTCAGACCACAGGTAATGATTTTAATCGAAATGTCAGTAGGGCAAACTAATAATAACATCACGTTTATATAAAGGTGCATCATTTTACAGCAGACTGAAGATGCGTCAGGATCTACCATCGCCATTATCCGCATTATTACGTTGAATTCGTGAGAGCCTCACTGGTAAAAGGCGTTGTGCATTACAAAAGGTGTCGTTTTGACGTTTGGTTCCGCTGTAAAACGGTTGATGTATTAGTTATGGTCGAGAATGGTGTTTGTGGCGATGATGGTGATTGTGTAAACAATGAGAACATTTCTTTATTAAGGTTTCAGCCTTGCACGACGTTGAGTAATGTGAAGAACAAAGTATATGTGCTTGAAGGGATTGGCAGCGGGCCAAACAGACATGGAGACCCTAGTTAAATTACGTTTGTGCGCATAATTTTAATACGTTGCGTCTTGAGGTATAGCGCACTGAAGTTAGAAGTGTGCTGATTGTGTTAAGCATGGTTTGATGTGGGTCTCTGGGAATTCTTTACATGAGACACAATTGTAAAGGCGGCAACTCTGAAGCCAATTTTTATTCAACCAGACAATTCGTTGAGTTCGAATTAGCGTTGTTCAATCCAAAATGCAAGACACATAAAACGAAAGTTGGCTGCAACTTTGTTCATACCGTTCTTGCTTGTTTATTGAAAATGCACTTTCAGGGTAAAGTTACACAGTGCCCTGTGCACTGAGTTTAAAGAGCATTAAATCAGAGAAGGTAGCCTAACAGTGTAAATACAGCCTCAAGTTGAATTTTTCTGCGATGTGACTTGTCCGTTTAAAAAAAACTGAGTAGTCCGCAAGGTCATTTGATGTTGAACAAATTGAAATACTCCCAACGTAAGGGCCTATTTAGAACAAATACACTTCCTTTTTTGCAGCATACATTAGCACAAATAAACCCTTCTGCTTTGGAAAGCTATATTCTGAATCCAAACATCACAAACAACTTGCGACACACAATTGTGTATCAGCACATGGTTTGCCAAAAAACCTGGACATTATGGGTGGAGAAGTGGAACAACAATCAACAATTTATAGACTTCTTCATGTCTGTCTTTCAATTGCAATTTTGATAAAGCTTATTTTTGTGGTGATGGTTTTCTTCAAAGTCAGAGAAAGACTGTTTCGTTTCATTAAATACTCATGCAAGTATACTGTATTCGTACTGATATCCATTGTGGTGTTTTGCTACACTAAAACCAAACGACCAAAACAAACTCTCAAACTCTAATTCACAAACCTTGTACATAAACAAAGGTCATTTTTTAAATTTGTTGTATCGTTCTGCATGTTGTTTTTATATGTCAACACTTTTTCTTCTTTTTTCAATTTTTTGTGCCTGCGAGCATGTGTTTTTGCCAGTTAATGAATCTAAATGGAATGCAGTATAACATGGTCTTTTGGCTGTTACATATCAAAACTCATCAAACTAATTCGCTGGTTGCAAAATAAAGCATGTGACTTAAATTTATAAATACAAGTGGGGCCTTTAAGCTTGTGGCTATACAAAATATTAAAAGTTCTATGTTGGCTGCTTAAAATAGGCAAAAAAAAGTAGGACAATGTTATTTTACCTTTATTTTCAAGTGATAAAGAAGTATGCAAACATCTGATTTGAATTGGAATTATTTGCGTTTGACAAATTTCCTACCAACTGCATTAGGATTCCTGTGGCCTCGAGGATGTTGTTGTCCTGATTTTACACCCAAGCGGAATGCACGACTATTTACCTCATTTGTGATAAATGGAGACGAGTTGCAGTCATAATCATCACCCCATACATTGGTCTTCAGCAATGCTTTGCGACTAGGCCTGTCATGTGGAAGTCTCTGATCCTCACATAATAATGGATTTTGTGAATGCTTTCCCCCTTGTGGGGTGGGAAGTGAATAACGGAGTCCTCGTGGATTTAGAACTTTCGGATTTCGGGAGAAGAACATCTTCATCGTCCCATCCTCCTTGATCTCTACAGGGACGCGTTTCAGGGTTTTGTTGCCACATTTTGGACAAAAGATTTTCTCCATGGTTTTGGTGACATGAAAGCAAGCATGACATCGAAGGATATAGCTCCTTGCCGTTTTAATCTGCATCCCATCCACAGCCAGTACTTGTAAATTCATTTGTATTAGGACGTTCTGCATCGCAAAATCTGTAGTTAGGCATGCAACTTTTGTGTCCTGTTCCTGTATGTCATCAGGCTGTTCATCCTTTATCTCCTGCAGTAATCCAGGTGTTATCCACCCTCCACCATCGTCATCTTCATCAATTACTTGTTCAACTTTAATGGTTTCATCATCACCAGATGTGGTTTTCTCTTCAGTGGTATTATCAGTAGGAATCTGTGAATTAGTTTCTGCATTTAACTCTGCTTGGATGGTTATACTTTCAAACTCTTCAATCAAATTATTCTCGTTTTTATGTAGTGTTTTTTCCTTGTCATCTTTTTCTGTCTTTTTACCTTTTTTCGGTAAATAAAATCCCAGCAATTCAGTTTCTTTAATTGGTTTTCGTCCCAACTCGATCTGGTTTTTGGATTCAACAACTTCCTTGATTTTGTCTTTGAAGCCATAGAGAGAAGTCAACTCATAAGTTAAAGCCAGAACTTTTATATCTGTGTGTGAAAGGCTTCCATAATCACCAGTTTTCTTTGACACCTCTGTGATTTTCTGGATTGATTCAGTTCCTGGTTGTTTGTAGTTGATTTGAAAGGGAAGTGCTGCCAGTCTTTGTTTAGTAGCCTTATCTTTGATTTCAGAAACAACCTCTGGGATTGTGTAGATAGAAGTACCCAGTTGGTACAAATCAGCATTCCTGATAAATGCACCTGAATCCGCAATAAGATGTTCTACTTTCATATTGTGGCTTATAGGAACAACTGCAAGTTAAAAAACAAATAATTTTCGGAAATACAACAAAAACACTCAGCCACGTTGTATTTGAATTTAGATTACCTTTCGCAGTGCAATAACACAGCCACATAAATATAAAAATTATGAAACATTTGGACAACTCTCTACACAGAATCTTTTATTTCCTGACTTTGATAAAATACGTAAAATATAAATCAATTATATTCTGAAACACATGTTCCATTTATTTTACGCTCATCCAATTTTATTACTTTGTATGATATCTATGTCTATGTAATGAGCATATTTTTTCGGAGGTTTAAACAACAAAATTAATAACAAGACAACAACAAACAGACTTAAGAGTCTAATCCATTGTTGCATTGCAAAAATATTGCTAGTATGCAAACTATAAATTTCGCAAAAAGTTTTAAACTGGATCAAAATTATTAGTTGTAACAGACCTTTTTTAACTGGCGTATTTACATTAGCAATATTTTTTACGGCATTTAAATTCTTTTTT
>QXVZ01030381.1:0-13289 GCA_008931825.1 Phallusia fumigata
CTCTTGATACGAAATGCGAGTGGAATCATTCGAGTTTAGAGCAGTGGTTCCTGTCCTTATAGTCCTGGCGGCTCCTTTTTGATGTCGACAAAGTAGTCGCGGACCCCCCAATAAAATGTCTGTCAAGCAGACCTCTGTTTGTGCGCAATCCGTATATGTCGTTCCAATGCGCTAAGTGGGAGCGAAACTATGACCTCATTAACACACAAGCAATGAGACAAACCGGTGTATTACATGCTGCAACACTGCGTTCCGAATATCTATGTTACATCACAATGGCGGTGCGCGTCGCAATGCGATATTGTTAGCCATCAAAACGCTGTTAAAAGTAACGTGAATCTTTTCACAGGATGGCGATACCGATGTTGGACGTTCGTTGGTCAGCGATGGATACTGCACAGTGGCTAAGAGGGGTGAGAAGCGACTTCAGAAGATGTTGAGTGAATACTACACGGAGCAGGAGAAGGCCAAGAAACAACACGTGAGTTGTGACGATCTACAGGTTGAGGGTTCTAACCCCTGGGAGGTCGTTGTGTGTGGGAAGTGACTTCTGTGGAAAACCTCAGCAAATTCGGCCTGTAGATTTATACACTGATTTGTGTATATCCACCTATCAAATTGAAAAAAAGCGTGTATGTTATGCTGATAGACTGGCATTGTGGGCCATGTAGTGTTGGGCTGACTGGATAGAGCTTTTTAATTTTAAACCTCTGTTTCTTTAACCCGAAATTCATTGAATTCTTACACCTAATTTTTTATCACTCATATATACATCTACTATTAGCTTGCAATTCTATTTTATCGTAAGATGATACTTACATGTACAATATACCTTGCAAAAACTTTTACAATTCATATAAACTTTTTGTAAAATGCTCTGTAGACAGTTGAAAATTCTTGGCGGATCCTTAAGTTAGAGAATATGCTTCAACTTAAGTTTGTGTCTACAGTTGAACTTGTGGAGATACGGTGACATCACGGAGGACGACGCGTCGGAATTTGGCTACAAGAAAAACTAAACGCCCCAAACTCTATACATACAGTGGATGTTTTAATTCAATGCGTTATAACAGAAAAAATTCGGTGTTTCATTTGCGTTCGTTGTGGGTTGTGCCCTGTTGGTGTGTCTATGGTTACATTTGTGTTTGTGTGATTGTGTGTGTGTGTGTGTGTGTGTGTGTGTGTGCTTGTTTTGCAGTCGTCAAGCTCAAATCACTGCAGTGCCTGCCTTTCCGTACCAATTTTGCAACGTTCCTTAAGGAGAGTTGCGCCTTAATCCAATGTAGTAGACTTTAAAGTTTGTTGCCAATGCAGAATGGGTTAACAGTAATATCAACCTATTGGATGCGAGAGACTGAAAACTTGGGCGTTCGTCTTTAATATCGGAAAGTTTTTGGCGGTTGCGCTTGCATCACATCATTCGCCTTTACTGTTACGTCGGTTCAACTTTTGCGCAAAATACGTGTTTTCACAAACTTTTGAATCATCTGCGTCGATCATTTCCACAATTAAATACTTTTTCTAGTTCTAGAGGCCAAATCAAACTTTAATTGTTTTACATAAAGTTACCAAAGCACAACCTTTATTTTCAGTACAAAAGCCTCGTAAATGAAGTTATGTCGTATCTTTTTCAATGACTCTGTGTTCAGGGCAGCATGCCGTCCCTTAGTTCAATTGCCAAACGCCCTTACACGTTTGTGCGTCATATTCCGACTGACATGTTTCCAAATCAATTTTCTCTGTCGTGTCGGCCTATCTCTTGTTCGCCTTGTGGCGAGCAACGTGCAATTTTTTCTGAATGGCGTGAATACATTTTAAGATGGGTGACATAATTTGCAGTTGTGTTTGCCGGATTGGGAAATCTGGCTTAGCTGCTGTGAGGTTAATTTATATCCTATGTCAGTGGTTCCTAACCAAAGAGGAATTTTTACTTGTAGTTAAGGTTTACATAATAGGAGTAGCAGCCTATTTCTTTTTAGGTGAACCAGTGGTTTCAAACCTCATAATATTTCGTTATGTCACTTCCTGTCTAGAGTAAAAAAGATGTTCAAGAAGTTTGTGCAATAGGGGTGCGTTGAAAGTCAGTGGCCTTTAGCTTATACCGCCTTGGTACAAGCAACCGGCAGTTTGGTACATTAATTAACAGCCTCAAAGATATATCCAACCAACTGCAAAACTACACAGGACTCGTTGTGAGAATGCCGCTTTGGCATCCTAGCCACTGAGAATAAAAAACTTAACAACTTTCAATTTCGAATGATCTAATCCAAATACCAAGCTGCAATAAACTGCCTTTATTCTTTTGACATTATTAATTATTTGTAGCACCTTGCATTAGGCAATGCTATGTATCAAAATACAGAAAATGCGCAGAAACCAAATGCAATGTTGGCCAAATGCAATTAATAATGAAAAAAGAACAAAAATACAGAAGAAAATGTTCTGCAAAAAAACATCTCTTTGACATAAAAATCAAAAGTATTTAATCAGCGATGCGTGAAATCAGCTGACGTATATAAACAAATGTTTTTCCTTGTCAAGCTCAGTTTGTTGTTTTGCTTCCTGGTGACTTGGCATTTAAATGTCGAGATAAATGGTCTTGGATAGTGAAAATGACCTAAAGGTTTAGTTGTGCCAAGTTGCAACACTTAGGGACTTTGGTTTGGATTAATTCAAAATGGAAAATGAAGTTGAGCCTGATCCAAAATCCATTTTAACGTTGGAAAAGGACAAGATATCAGTCGAAAATGGAGTAAATTCCAACGGGGTTGATTTGTTTTGTGTCACCCAAATGCAGCTGGAATTGGACAAACTTCAAAGGGTAGGAAACAAAAGATGTGTTTTTTGATTAAGCATAACGTAGTCTACCTATGATTTCTCAGATTGCAGTATTACAAGTCTACCAGAAAATTTGTCACATTGTATAACTTGGTTACTGCAATATTGCTAAACATTCACTTGATATATAAGTTTTAATAAAATTTGGAAATTTGCTATATTACAAACATTTTTTAAATGATAGTTTTTGTGCTAATAATCATACACACATTATGTAAAGGTTTTTTAAATTGTAAAACAAGATTTTGAAATTTTCTATTGGGTTGTAAAGGAATTGCGAGACAAAAGCGCTGAGTGCCAACGTCTGCAAGACAGTCAGCTCAAAGTGGAAGCTGAGATCGAAGATTTGACTGCAAGTTTGTTTGAGGAGGCCAACAAAATGGTTTATGATGCCAATGTAAAGCGACACAAAGCTGAAAAACAATTGGCTGAAGCAAAAGGGAATGTAAGACTTTAAATATACCTTTTTAGGCTCATGAAGTGTTTTTTTACAAATGATACTGGTAAAGTAACCTGGGTTTAAACCATTATTTAAGTGTACAGGATTTTATGTTGTTTTCTTTCTGTCCAAAGTGAAAGTCCTTTCAAATTTGTTGACATTGCAGATTGAGGCCCTTCAGACAGAAGTGGATGCCCTAAAGTCCCTCGTCCTGACATCAACACCCAGCAATCCGAACCGATTGTCCCACCCACAACTAATTGAGAAGAAGGAGAACAAACTAAGTAAGTTTGGTAACATTTATTTGATTTTACACCAATTCCATTATAGGAAGAAACATGCGGGTTTACACCAAAATTAGGTTTACTTTAGTTTTACTTTTTCTGTGCTTATCCTTTTTAAAATATTTGGTAGCATGTCCAGTTTGCTTTAATCAGCTTGTACAAAAATACCAACAATGACCCATGTGTATAAATGTTACCCATGCTGTGATGAGACAACCACATAGACAGAATAGTATCTAATGCAGTTTCATTTCCATGTTTCCATAGTGTCACCATTAAGGCGTCACAAAAGAAACAGCAGCCTTGTTGAAGCCGAAAAGGTTAAAGAAACAGAAACATCATCCTGTAGCACCAGCATTCATGAGTTTGCTGTGACCGACGACTCAACTGTTGTCAGCGTCACAAATATGAACAAAGAGGTATTAATACATGTCATTGACAGAATGTGCAATAGTTTAATATATGTTGGTTGTCCTTCGCTACCACAAATATCCTAAATATGAATTGTCCAAATTATAAGTAAATAGTATGTTGTGTAAAGGAAAATGATTTTTTTACCACACATGGTAGTGTCGTTTAAAATGCTATAACTATGCTTGCTGTTTTGGCTTTTAATATGTTTTTTTAAATGTTCTGTCTTCTTGTTTTGTTACACATTCGGTCTTGTAAACTGTTGTATATGCACAGATTGACCGGTGTCTGTTTAACGAGATCGAGAAATGGCACAGAGCGCTTCATAACTCCCCGGAGAAAACCACGCCAGATGGGAGATGTAATTGCTCGCGGGACGTTGATGACACTGATGGAAGGACACTGTCTGATTGCTTGGCCATCACCCAGTCCCCGTTTATGAGCCGCGTATACAAAGAGGACATTGCTCTGTGCTTAATGTTCCAAAACGATTCACTGTCACAGAATGTCTCCAAGTGTATCCATAAGAATTCCCTGTCGGTGGAGCTTATTTCAAATCCCGTCGTGCTGCAGTAAGTGGTTAACTTTTTCTAAATGTTACACTGGGAGGTGTTTTCCACAAGTAAACAGATTTGATTTCCCCAGCAATGTGATAAGGTTATTGGAAAAGGGTAGTTTTTTTGACTTCCATTATTTGTGACCTTTGACATATTGTTTTCACTTGTTAGTTTTTTTGTCAAACACTAGTTTGTTTCACCCTTTAAGCCAGAAAATATCATTCAAATCAAATTACCACATTCAATAGATGGGTATCTGAAGTTGTGCATTGGTCTATGGCCCTAGTAGATCCATCTATAAGCCACAGATCCTCAAAACATATTAAATTTTATCCCAAATCCAAAACACTTATAGTAACACTTAAATGGTCGTGTATTTAAGTAAAAATGNGCGGGGGCAACAGCTCCGCTAGAGGTTATTGTGCCTAATTTTTCTGACCTGGCTTACCCAAGACCAGATGGTTTGGAACTGGCCTCAGAACCAAACTGAGTTTGACATGACTGCCTTACAGTAATGGTGTAGGTAAATCCTTGACTTTTGTGATCGAGGATTTTATGGCCAGGGCATAGCCCTAGGTTACACCAGCATTCAAAAATTTTAATTGGTACCTCTACTGTCAAGGCTGATCATATTGCTATTGATCAATCCAGGAACGAAAACATATTGTCTGGTTATCATGAGGTCACTGTTGGTATTTGTAAAATAGGCTTATAAGTACATATGACATATAAATACATTTGCAATGCTTTAAGTCTTGTAGTGGACATTTATTTCCCAACTAGATTTGGCAAATAACTTGTTAAACTTGGCAGATTTTAAAATCATAGGTTTATTTTGTGAACTTGTTTTTTTGCATTTAAGTAAATTATTTTAAACTAGAAGGGTGGCTGTGCAATAAAAAGAGCATGAGTCTATTTTCTCTTTTGGTAGAATATTGGTTCAGGTTGACTTAGTAACTTTTGCTGTCTATTTTGACACTTTGCATATTTGATGATTGTTTACAGCAATTAGCCTCAAAAGCACCAAATACATAAAAGACCAGTTAGCTATGCTTTTGTAAAAGTGGTTCAGGCAGAGATTAATATTGGTAGATAATACCTCAAGTTTATTGCACCGTTGTGTTTACACATTGTAGATTTAACAACATCCTCTTGTCGCAGCTAACCACCGTCTGTGATTTCCTCACATACATCCGATACGTCAGACAGGGACTCGTCAAACAAACTGGTAAAGGATAACCTTGATCTATTTTGCATAAATTTCCTTTGATGTATAGGGATACATCATTGGTAACCATTGCTTATGGATTTTTTCTTAGGATAGAAACGTTAACCTTCTCACATTTTTTCAGTGTCAAAGATGTTTTTTTGCACTTGTTTGTGTGTTAATGCAGAAATTGGTTTTATTGCATTGTCTGGAATTTTACCACAGGGAGGACAACCTGAATAGGACATCAAAACACCAGTACACAAAAATACATAATTTCAATTTAAAATTAACTTTATTGTAATGTAAAAGTGGAGTTTCATGAGTATGAAAATATAAAAGGAACACAAAAAAACATACAATACATAGTGGTTGGTCAACTCTCTATATTATGGGGCAGGGGTGGCCAACTTGTTATCACACAAGATTTTTTTTTAATTATGCAGACTGGTCAGTAATAAATGACATTTACAACAAAAGTAAGCAACTCAGAATCAATAATTTTACCACTGCAGCTATTTGTTTTTAGTTGTGTCAAGAGGCAGCAAATATATGTTGCCAACCGTTTCATTGATATTTTTGTAATAACAATTATTTGGATTAAAAATGCCATTGTTGTAAAT
Organism: Phallusia fumigata; assembly: GCA_008931825.1. Classification (NCBI taxonomy): domain Eukaryota; kingdom Metazoa; phylum Chordata; class Ascidiacea; order Phlebobranchia; family Ascidiidae; genus Phallusia; species Phallusia fumigata. Next base: position 6,360 of record QXVZ01030381.1, read on the forward strand.
CTAAAATAAATCTCAAGCCAACACAAAATCTGACATGATCGACCAGTTACAGGGCTTAGCTATCATGTCAAGCAAACCTTGGCAATTTTGTAAACTTTTAGAGGGTAATGCTCCAACTAAAGTATGCAATGTAGTGGGTTAAATAGGGATGCAGGATAGCGATAGAGTAATATTTTAGGAATCCATTTTTTATTCTCTGGTATACAAAAGGCATCTTACAATTTCAGACATTTATTTGCAAACATTTAAAAGCAAAGACAATTAATATTTTGCAGCAATTACAAAGAATCAGTAAACTTGCTTAGCTTATAAGTGTATTTTAAGACCCCTGAAAATCTTGTTTTTTGAATTTTATTAGCCAATACAAAACACATTTCTAATTATAAAGTCGAATCTCCAAAATTCCTAATTCCATATTATGCATTACACCCCCACATCTTCTCAGATGATTATGGTATCTACACTGTCATTGTGTGTTCTTTTTGGAATCAGGCTGCATTGTGTTTGGTTATGTTGTAATTGTAACATACCTTAATCTCACATCTTTGGGTTTTACATCCTTATTGTAAGTAGGACCAGGTTGCCAGCCAAAATTTCGATTTTATTTTTCATTAACAATTTCATTCAAATATATTAGTAGGCTAATAAACAATTTCTTAAAAGTGTGTATCTTACCTATAAACAGTTGTTAATTATGGATCCCTTTTCCTGACGACACATTCCTTTTTCTGCCCAACAGTTTTGTCCATGCCCTTTTGGCATGAAATGTTTGACCGATCCAAATAAGACTCAATGGTGGGAGGTCACAGAATTGTGCAATCTGATTTATTTGTCTCTATGGGCCCAGTGGTTACCCCTAGCCCTGTAGGAGTAAAACATTTTGCATGCTCATGTGCACTCAAAACAAAAAGTTTCTCTGCATATGATGGTTTATAAGTGCAGACAGAGTTGTTTGAGAAAGGTCATTCAGAGGTCATGGAAGTTGCATAAGCTTTAAGAATCTAGTGGTTGCGTGGCAGCCCACTCTTGTGGTCATATTTTTAAACTAGTCAGAATAAATGAAATTTAAATAGACTGTAGGTTTGTGCATTGCAGTTCATCGATTGGTCCTATGGCACCATTTGTTATCCTGATATTTCTTATGCCTTCTAAAATTGGTCATTTTTTTAAAGTATTTCGTAACTGGATGAAATTTGGACAGTTTGTAGAACATATTCAATTTACCATAAAACTTTCACATGTATTTAGAAAAACTCATCTACAACCCATGTGTTTCTGTCTTTAGAAACAATAATGCCATAACTATGGAACCCAATGAAAAAATGTAGTTAATCTGAATCTAAATGGGGTTGTAGTGTATGTGGAATGTCAACATGTCAAAGCCACCATTCTACTTTTTTTCAAATAATTTCTTGGAAAAAAATGTGTTTTCTTAGGACTGCTTTGTTTGTAAAGCGTAACAGCATCCACCAATTTTTCAGTTGAACAAATTTACTGGGAAATTATCAGGCTGCGGATGGAAATGACTTTCGCCAGACTTGGTTTCTTCCGCGAACAAACATAACCATCACCACACCTCATCTAATGTTTCCAATCATTCTTCAATGTGTGTCAAGCACCATATGAAGATCTTCTTTCATGGAAAAGATGAATCTGCATTTATATTCATACCAGCTCTTGCTCATACAAAAATCTGTGTGGTGCATCTTCACCAAAACAGATGGTATAATTTTTGATGGTAACATTTTGGCTTGCTTAGAGCAAATTTTTTCTGTTGCTAATGCATGGAGTTAACCTACAAGGGTAACAGATACGCACATGCATACGTTTGTCTATGAACAGCAGTGCTAAAATAGGTGCATTTGATGACATTTTAAATGGCTTTGCAATTTCTCTTTAAAACTAGTTTAGTTTACTATAGCAATAGCTTTAAAAACTATTTTTAAATTTCACATTACAAAGGCTTTTTGCAATCCATTTTTACTTGTTTGTAAAACACATCTCAGGACAATAGTGCCGCATGCTTCTTGTTAGATGTTCTATCTACTGTTATGGCAAATGTTTGCATTCAATAGGTCAAAATGCGAGCATGTTTTGTTTGTTATCAAAAGCGCAGGTTATCAACACTAACACAGGGGTGCACAACCTGTGGCAGTACTGTTCAATTTTGTGAGGGCGCGCACATGTATATTAATGCATATGTAATTGTGCCTAGAATTGATAAAATTATTTGGCTGGATAAAAAGCATGTAAAAACAAGTAAGCAATAACAAATTGACATTTAAATCCACTATCAGGCATGAGTAAATGGGAAATGACCAAATAAAATCCATTTCTTTACAATATGCAATCAATAAAAAATGATTCGGACTCGCAGGCAACGATTGTTGAGATAAAGTCTGTAATACGGGCAGCAGTAGCGAAAAGGTTGTGCACCCCTGCACTAATGCCCTTATCATTTTTCATATCCTCGAGATTTCTGTTTTTGTGTCAACTCAAGTTTTTTGTTACCCTTTTCTGTAGTCCCAGTGCAATTATATCTATCAGTGTCACTATGTCCTTGTACTAACAGCACTCATACACCATCACCCTACTGCACAACCGCACGTCATTTGCACTGTACATATGTACTTGATGCTTCTTCCTGCGTACTGCATTCAAATTTACATAAACGTTGGTAAAATTTGTTAAGAATCCTTGTCAAAATTTCTTGTGCATGCAGTTTTTAATTTGATTAGGTATAAATGCATTAGGATATCCTACGAAAAATAGTTATGTGTACCCCTTTTTTCAAGTTTCAACGCATGATAGATAGGTATCTAAAGGTGTGCTCCATAACTTTTGACCCCAGTTGATGTATCGGTTAACCCAAGCACCCCAAAAAAAGATAGTTTTTTTAAAAAAAGTAATATTTATCCATAGACATATTTAAGGAATTCACCCAGAAGTTTCCTTCCCTAATAGTTGTTCGATGCAAAGTATTTATTTCTAATATGGCATTTAGGGTAAGTCTAATAACATTTTAAGCATGCTAGTTGACATAATATAGTTTGCACTTAATGCTCTTCTGTTTAGTATACTTTGGGATTGTATTTATAATCTGGCTTGTATGGTCTTCAAAATGCCAATTACAATTATATAATAGAAATACAACAGTAGAGGAACAAATTATCAAAGCAACTTGGTAAAAACGCAGTAACTTTTTAATCTCATGTTCCCTTGTAACACAAACGTACACCTTTAATTCTGTTGCAAACCTATAAAATATTCCATTTTCAAAGTAAACCATTTAATTTTTAATGTCAGCCAGAGAATTGTAACCAGCACCTCCTGCCTTAAAATATCTGCACTTTTATAGCTCCCAATGGATTGCACTGATTACTTACACTACCTAATATTTGTAAGACATAACGTAAACACCAACGACACAAAAAACGCCCCCTTTGCAAGCAACCAACTTCTTTTTTTTTCTAAAGTAATGCGTCATATTGAATTTGAATAGTTTAATTCTCGGTGACTTGACTTCATTTTGGGTGAATCTTAGTCGTTTACTATAGAGCTTTAAGGACAATTTTTGTTGCTGCTACGCAATGCCAAGTGTAACTGTTCCTTTTTCATCCCTAATATATGTTACTTGTCTCAAAAATGTTCCTGCTATCTCTTGTACTGTTTTCTGTTGTATTGTGTTACTTTTCATTGGAGCCAGTAGAGGCATTATTTAAAACTTGCAAGTCATATTAATGTGCTTTATCCGTTTTTTTAAACATTGGCAAATCTAATTGCCAATACTTGAGAAACGGTTGAAGTTTTACAACATACATCTGTGTGACTTGAATTTCATTTTTGGTGTAAACTTTGGTAAATTAAGTTAAGACTTGCAAGTTGAAATTTGTCAATACCAGCCCCATTTCTTTGTAGGCAGTACGAAACTATCACTGCAACACACAGTATCTATAATGTTAGTCTATTATAGCTTTTCCGACACTGCCACCTAAAGTTTGGACAGCGGATTTGTTGTTTTGTTGTGGACACAGTATTTCTCGTTGCTAACATGTTTTCGGCTCCCTCAAACATAAGAAGAGACACGTTTGTTTGTGTGTGCTTTGTATTTTGTGACCAGTAGAAGACAGGATTGCTAAAAATAGTGCAAACGAGGTGAAGTAGGATTTTCCATGGGTTATCTTCTATTTTGGGCCAACAACAAAGACACAAGCAGCCTTGTAAAAGTTTTAAATACGAAGAGTAGATTAAGTAAAAACATAACTGCCAGAAAACGTGATTTAGTAAATACATTTTATTGCAAACACTGATGGCGAAAACAGCACTTGGGCAGCTTTTGCTGCGTTCGAGCACAACAATGTTGCTTGCATACTTTTGTGTGTTGAAAAGATAAACAAGTGTAGGAAAGAAAATCGTAGAGAGAAAATGGCAGGTGCACAGACGGGATCCTAAACAGTCCTTGGGATTTAGTTTTCAAAGAATTATTATTTGCTTATATTTATCACTTAGGTTCTAGCATAAACTTATCTCTACCTGTGCTATCGTAAGGTCAGGCAATCCTAGAAATGGTAGGTACATCGGCAAAATAAAATAATTTTTTGAATCATAAAAACTGTAAACGTTCAGATGTAAAGAACTAAAACCCACAAATGAAAGGATTCTTACCGAAATGAGTTTCCCGGAATCCATCTTGCACAATTTACGGCAACTTTAAATAAATCGATTTTTGTTTATAGTCGTTTGCCCTATACGCCTGGTCGTTTGCTGCAGGTTGTCGCAGAAAAAAAAAGAGTTAAAATGTATCCGCTAGAAGGCCGCCGGAGCACAATATCTAAAAATTGTCACATCGACGTTTGTCATCCGTCATAGCACCAAATGCATTGTTTACATTTGTTTGCTAACATAATGTACGTTATATCAACGAAAAATTTAAATGCTTTAAAACACCACAAACGAAAGGTATTTCTTATGCAATCAAACTGGCCCATATTTGAGCTCTGGGAGCATTGACAGGCTGCGAGCGGGACGTTCAGAAGTGACGTGTAGCGTGGTTTGCGCAAGAAAGTTCGGCTGCTGTTAAGCCTTCGAATGGATCTGTACCTCTTGGTAAGAGAAGGCGCAGGGCTGGAGTTATGTTCGTGCTTCAGAGTTGGTCCTGTCTTGTGAAAAAGATGGCAAGGGTTGCAGCTCAAGTTTCCCACTTGCGCCCTCTAGCGATTGGGAGAATCCGAAAAGCTTCATATCTGTTGTCTCTGTCTTTAACATCCATTTGCCAACATGGTGACACGTTATGTGCACGTTTATGTGTGACTATTTACAAATACCACAAACAGAAAGTTCTTCGCCGAATCTATATCAACCTCTTTATCTTCTACATCAAGCTTGGGCGGGTGTCGTCTAGATGCAGAGAGCGTGACGCGTCATTACTTGGCGAGTGCTTTGCACTTTGCTTAGCAGTTAAGCAAACCGGGGTTTGCGCAAGTACGATCGCCTGCTGGTAAGCTTTGTGCAGCTCTGCTCCTCTCGGGCGAGTGAGGCCGCAGTGCTGGAGCCTTGTGCTCTGGCATTNGGCCGCAGTGCTGGAGCCTTGTGCTCTGGCATTGGGCCTCTCTTGCGCTGGGGGATGCAAGTGCTGGGGTTCGAAGAATTCGGAAGACCTTTATGGTCGTTTCACATTACTAAATCAATCAACAAAAATATCTTAAAAAGTTTATTAGAGTTTGGGCGGAAGAGGTATTCTTAAACTTGACGTGTGTGGCCACCCAAGGTGGCGCACTATGCAGCGACAACTGTACAGTTGTGACATATTGTCGCTGTTATTTTAATTGATTTGCTAGCACTGTGACACGTATTACGACATTTAGTTATGACTACTTGCAATAACCACAAACAGAAAGTTTATCGCCGAGTTAAAATAAGCCACTTTTTCTTTCATATCAAGCTTTTGCAGGTGTCGTCTTGCTGCAGCGAGCGAGACGCGTCATTGCTTGGCGAGTGCTTTGCACTTTGCTTAGCAATGACGTAAAGCGTGGTTTGCGCAAGTACGTTCGCCTGCTGGTAAGCTTTGTGCAGCTCTGCTCCTCTCGGGCGAGGGAGGCCGCGGTGCTGGAGCCTTGTGCTCTGGCATTGGGGCTCTCTTGCGCTAGAAGACGCAAGTGTTGGAGCTCTTGCTCCTGCATTTGCGCCGTCTAGCGGCGGGGATAGTTCGAAAGACTTCTTTCGACTTCACATTTCATCAAAAAACAAAATATTAAAGAAAAAAATCATGAAATATTTTCAAATTATGGCTGGCAGTTTTTTGCTGTTGCTGCCCATAGACGGCGCACTGTGCAGCGTCAATCAACTCGACTTGCCACGAGAGAAGAACAGCGCCGAGTGCAAGGCCCAGCACCGATTATCCCGAACAAGCCGAGAGGTCGGCACTGCAAATAGAAGCCAACTCGGCTCGACAACAAGCNTTACAAAGAACACGGAAATAGTCACGTGCGTAGTGTTTCACAGTAAAATGAATTCTATGCGACCTAATCTAATACAGTTAATGCTTTGTAGCGTGTTTTCTTACACATCAAAACTTTTCCAGGCTGATTCAGCTGCTGATGCGTTCCGCGCTTTGTGCTCGTTGGTGGGGAATTCCCAGTTCCAGTTGAATGTCGAATACAAGGACGGGGAAAGCGACTTCGTCACGCTAACTAGCACGGTAAGACAAGAATCCTCCAAAACACACATTAAACTGTCTGTAATATTAAGTACAACATCAGCTCATACATTTTGCCCACCTTGAAATTTGTGGCGTGTTTTATTGCTACCCGTGCTCGTCGTCCAGCTGAAAATACCCACTGGTGACACATTACCATCCCACAGCCATAGTGGATCAAAATTTCGTAGTGGCTGCGATTATAGCTCTTGATACGAAATGCGAGTGGAATCATT
>QXVZ01030385.1:0-10674 GCA_008931825.1 Phallusia fumigata
TAGTAGAAAAAGTCTGTGTAATAATATTTTGTTTATAATGAGGGTGGTTTTCCAAACCCGATGCAACAATAATCAAACATTTCCAGTTTTAGTTTGGGTGTAGTTACAATTGTTGCTGCTCAAATAGCTTTTGACCTCATATTATGCTACTATTCAAGCTAAATATAATTAAGTAAAAGCTGCGCCCTGCATGACGCGGCCGGCGATGGCAGGTCTGAAATGTTGACTATTGCACCGATCTGAACATTGGCGATTTGACGTAACAAAGAAATGTGACAATGAATTGTGATGTAACCGACAACATTAGGAACACCATTAAGGCCGATGCACACACGATGCGATGATTGCGATTTGCGATGAATGCGATAAAATACGCACTGCGTTGCTTGCGACGGTTCATGCACATACATGACGATGATTGCGTTAAACAAGTGCGCCACAAGCGGAATAATTAAAGTTTATAACCGGGTACCATTCGTTTTTCCGTAGCTACCAGTGAAGCTTAACTACAAACCGAATTAGAAATTCAAATAATCGGCAAATTATCGTCTGCTCAAGCGATAGAAAAATTATCAAATTCAATATAATGGAAATAGAAATAGAATTAGAGATTCAGGCTGCCTTAAACACGCAGATATCTGCGATTTGTATGGCAAAGCTTGCTGCAGATAAATNAACATCGCAATGACCTCTGCGATGACCGCGGTTTTGTAGCGAGCAGTTGAACTCTGCGATTTTGTCGTTATTGTCGTTGGAGGGCGGAAATGACGTGAATTTTTTTTGCCGTGCGACAAAAAATCGCATTCATCGCATCGTGTGTGCATCGCCCTTTAGTGGAATATTTTTGCTTTCCAAGTGAATTAGTTGATCAGTAGTTGTTTGCAGTTTCCGAGGGTGGATTAAATTAAATTTGCATTAAATTTGCTCTCGCAATTTTCTTGTTGTGCGTTTAATTTTTAACTGGTTGTGGTTTATAATGATTTAACAAACTCGGCTAGGTAAATAGGTTATGTCCAGTGAACAGGTAAGCAGACATTTGGTTTAAAATTAACTTAACAGTGTAAAATAAAATCACGCATACCTGCGGGTCTTGCAGTAAATATGACACAATCGCATATTTTCTCAATATTCAGGCAATTTAAAATTAAGTTTATTTTAAAAAGTGTTTTGTATTTAATCTAAACTTTAACCATGTTTTGTTAGATCTGTTAACGGACATCCAAGAATGCTCGGATGGTGAGAAGAATTTCCTCGCAAACTTCCTTTCTGTTAATTTTTCTTTCACCNACTTCAACCTGCAAAATCCACATTTTAAAATACGTGTAACCAAAGTTACTCACAACACCTCACGCGGGGCATTGTGACATAACCTAACCAACTTTTCAATTATTGCTAGACCACATTTATGCTGTATTTTCAAATCTTTCCGCCATCTTTGAATGACAAATATAGCAGACGTACGTGCTTCCAGTTTGGAATAAATTCATGATGGATTGCTAAAATGACAAGAGAAGGAAATTTACCGTCGCATTGCAAACATGTGAGAACAGAATGACTGTGATTTAAGCGCTAAGCACATACACAGTTTGTACGGACCATAAACGGGTGTAAAATTATTTAAAAATTGACGGTGTTTCCGCTTGAGTAAGTATTTTGATTTGCATATACAAACGTTAAGCATGGTAGCGTCAGATTCTGAAGGGACGGAGAAGGCTTATCTGGATTCGCGTGAAAATTTAATGCGCAATTCACCTCAAAAAAGTGAAAAGGTCCTTGCGGGACTTCGAACGATCTGCGGTATGGTGGCACATCTTGCAGCAATTGCTTTCACAGGATATATCATTTACGTTTCAAGCCCAGGTTCAAGTAAGTATTTTGCTTAATTGGTGCAAAATGGCAAGTCTAGGAGTATACCGAAAACAATCAAATTGTTTGCTTCAAAACACAGACATGTGATATTGTTTTGTCAGTGTTTAACTTCTGAATACTTGATGGATATCGCATAGTATGTTTTAGTGCCACTGGGCAATGAAACACCAATTTATGTTGCCCAAAAAATATGCAAAAGCATGCTGCTTCTCTTCTGAAAACTGCAGCAATTATATCTAGAATGCTTTTATTTTTTTATTGTATTAAACAGAGATCCTACAGCACCTTTATTTTGGTCTTTTATTTGTTAAGTCTCCAGCCATGGTCTGAAATATGTAACTTTTTGTGAACTGTATTACTTCTCACAACAGTGTGACTAAAGAAATTAGTTTTTTTTCTATATTGAACTTCCTGTGTCAGCTTATCTTAAGTGTTTATTTGTTTTTTGAATCAGCTGAAAAGCATTGTATGTGTTTTAGTAGTGCATGTTTTTCATCATGTCATCTTATCTCAAAGGTTTGTTTTCATGGCACCCAACTTTAATGTCACTTGCCTTCACTTTCTTGATGGTTGAGGCCATTTTGGTATTTTCTCCAGACAGCAGCTTGATTGCTAAAGCTTCGCGAAAGACTAAGGTATAATATGCCTTCCATGTTGTTCCATACAAAAAAATTGTTTACTTTTTAAAAGACGTTTTTTTGGGGCATGACTGATTAATTGTGTATCTTTTGTGTAAAAACACGGGCTGCTAAACCATACAGTTACACACTTNCTCCAGACAGCAGCTTGATTGCTAAAGCTTCGCGAAAGACTAAGGTATAATATGCCTTCCATGTTGTTCCGTGCAAAAACATTGTTTACTTTTTAAAAAATGTTTTTTGGGGCGTGACTGATGCATTGTGTATCTTTTGTGTAAAAACACGGGCTGCTAAACCACACAGTTACACACTTTTTCTTGTTTAAGGTACGGATCCATTGGCTTTTGCAAATTAGTGCTATTGCATGTGGGAGTTTGGGATTTACAGCAATTGTTGTCAACAAGATTCAAAATGGTAAAGAGCATTTCAAGTCCTGGCATGGAACATTTGGACTTATAACAATGCTGTACAGCATTGTTCAAGCATCATTTGGAGTACTTTTACTGTACCCCCAGGTGGCAAAACGCTGGAACTTGAAGTTGATTCAACTGAAAGTTTATCATGCTACCTTTGGCCTTCTTGGTTTCACTCTGGCCTGTATTACAGTTGTCTTATCCCTGTACTCAAATTTTGTTGTTGCTAATATCAAAGATTTTGCATGGGGAATATGTTTCTTTTGTCCAATGTGGTGTGGCTTTATTGTGATGAACCAAGTTACAAACACTTATTTGCCAATAACTAGAAGATCTGCGCCTTTGTAACTTGCATTTTTTGTGATGACCGTTGACTAACCATGTTATTGCAAAGTTGTATGCAGAATTGCAGATTTTACAAAATTTTATGTAGTGATTTGAATGGTTCTGTTGCGTGTTTAATTGTTAATAAAGAGTCCTATTTGTACTTCATGGAAAAGAAGTAGTAGTGTTAGTTTGCTACCGGTTTTACCTTATACGAGAATGGTTACGTGACAAGTCAGAAGATTGTGCAAACAACTCTTTCAAAGGTGAAATCCTTGAAACGTTTTGCATAAACCACTCAGTTACATTTTGTATGTATTACGTTACAGACAAACGCTCTGACAGCACGATCACGTGATAATGCGGTCACATTTTTACGCATCGTACAGATGAAATTAATCATAGCCACGTCACATAAACAAGTAAGCTGTTCAAACAAAAACAACTATACAAAGTGGTATATTGTGTTGCAAGAAAGTTAAGAAACTAAACACTTAGTTTTTTAATGCCAGGTTGGCATAAAATTGTCGTTCCGCACCAATGCGCATGTAAAGATGCAAAGCGTTGTGGAAATGGAAGGTATTTCATCGATGACAGTCATTTATTTTTAACTTTTATATGGTCAGAAATACTTTGTAAATGCATGTTGTTCAATAATGTTGCTGGTTAGTGATTTTATGTTTGCAAATCGGATTTAAAAATAACTTAAGTGTGTGCGCTTCAAAATAATTGAGAATAAAACAATAATTGACTGTCCTATCAAGATCAACCAGTCTAGATAACATGGCAGCTACTGCCGTGGGACAAGTGTACTTTCAGCCACTTGTCTCGTTAAAAACGTTTGCCTAAAGCTGAAACATACATGATAGCAATAGGGCTTTAAAATTAAAATACAAATGCTTGTTAACATCGATGTTACACACTTAACTAGATATTTTGTATGTATCATTATCACATAAATACAAAACATACAGCTTTGTTAATTCCAATGAAAATTTTAAGACATAACTTATGTTGTCCCAGGCTTAGCAGGCTGGACTGTTCAACCAAAGCATTTTGTGAATCTTCCACTTTTTTTCGCAGGCCACATTTGCTACATCGCCTGTAGGTTGCAAGACCTTGCCTTGTCAATTTAAATTAAGAATATTTTGTTTAAATTGGTTATGGTATAGATCAGTGTTTCTTGAACTTTTTTCGATGCAACGCTTTTGGAAAAGTTGGTTGGACTTTCGATGCAGCAGCGATAAGAATGTAATAAACACGCTTGTTATTAAGATGTATTTATTGATACAAAAAGAAATATACTTGTAAACATGCCTGATGGTCTTGGACAATTAAACAACCCGGCATTGTGATGCACAGATTGACGGGTGTAAATTAAATAAATATTCATTGCTATGCTGTTGTTAGGGTTTCTCTATTTCCCAGATTATTCCTTAAACCCCGATATTCCGACAAAATATTTAATGTCGTTTTTCATGCTTAATTATGTCATTAGGACAACTAAGATTAGTTTATATTCCCTGGGGGTGGTTTTATAAACATGAAGTGGAATACATTTCAAAAAAATTGACTTATGGCCAAATTTTTTTTTGCATTGATACAGGTTATAATAACCAGTGTATGGCAGACTAGTAACATGGCATCTGGATTGTTAGTAAACGCCAGGCTATCCGCAACATCATTTGTTCATGAAACCAGCATTATTGCTAAGCTTGGTTGTGTACTGCTAAGTTTGCTGTATGGTCTGTCATTTGTGGTCAACTTGCCAAAGTTCTTTGGAATTACACCCGGAAACCTTATTCCACCAAACTTTTGGATATGGACCATTGTTACCCATCAGTTTCTTGAAGTCAATTTTGTTGGGTTGATTTTTAGCTGCTTGGTGCTGGTGTTTTCATCAAGAAGTTTTGAGCAAACATGGAATGTTATTGGATTTCTGACCTTCTTTGGCATTGTGACAGTTTTGTCAGGCCTACTGACTGGTGCATTCTATCTTTTTTGCTACATGGTGACATTTAACATCGCCTATCTGTTTGATGTAAGCATTTATGGCTTAGGCGCTTACACAGCAGGCATTTTGGTAGCCTTAAAGCAAAGCAAAGGGGACCAAATGTTGGTTGGTACTCTTGGGATTTATATAAAGCACTTGCCTCTGCTGTTTATCATGTTGATTTTGCTTCTAAAGATAGTGGGATTGGTTCAAAGCTCCAGTCTAGTTCATGTGTCATTTGGTACTTTGGTGTCATGGACATACCTTAGATTTTACCAAAGTCACAGCAGGGGCAGGGGTGACAGTGCAGAAAAATTTGCCTTCGAAACATTTTTTCCAAGCCCTCTGGATGGACCCGTTGGAATATTCAGTAATGCAATGTTTAATGTATTGCTGAAAGTAAAGATTTGTAGAAAAACATCCTACAGATATGATGTAGGGGCACCAAGTAAAATTACTATTACATTGTCAGGAGTGGATGCCCTTGATGCAGAGAGAAGGCGGTAAGTTGTCTTTTTTACAGGCAGTTCCATTTTTACACTTAAATACTATGGGATAATCATGTAACATATAGACAATATTATGCAATCATAGAAACTATAGAGGTTATTTAAAACAGAACAACTGCCCCTTAAAAAAATTTATTATACAACACATGGTATTGCGTTGGTAGTTTGGTACATGCCTACTAAAAAAGATACAGAACAGTGGATTGTGCTAATGTGGTATGAAGCATACATGCTGCATGTAAAAAAAACAAATTCCCCAAAACAAAATTAAACCTATCATTACTAACATTTTAAAATCCCTGTTGTATCAGTTTTTTAGTTTCCATTTGTGTGTGTGTTTTCTGTAAATAAGCAAAAGCAATTTCACAGCTATTCAATTTTTCACAGAAACAAGGCCATCAAAGCATTGGATGAAAGGTTACAGAAAGCAGAAACAAGTCAAGAAGTATCAACAGAGTGGCCTGACCTTGATGATGAACAGACTGCCGTAGGCTCAAGTGGCAACAAAAAACAAGCCGAAGACAATGTGTCCAGTTCGTCAGGTTCATCACCTTCAGATATTGTAAGAATTGATGTTGAGACTTCGTCACCATCTGATGAAAACCCTCTGCTGTGATTTGTTAAGAAGAACTGTGTAAATGCGCTTTTCAGTTGATGGTGGCCACATACACATGTCAGTGCCATGGATGTGCCACCAAGGAGCATGTACAATGGAAAATATAACCCACCATATTACTTGTTTCATAAACTCCCCAATCTAGGTTTGCATTTTCTAAACAGCCATGGTAAAGTTATTTAGCTATCAATTTAAACAAGCAAAAAGCTTACACTGGACTAAGAGACTTTGTGCAAACATTTAAAGTAAATTGAAAACAGTTTTGCCCTGATACAGCTTGTTGGATACCCTACGCCCTGGCAGACTGCAGAAAATATTTTTGGACATTTTGAATTAGGCCTACTTTTAACTATATTTCCTGTAGAGATTTCTGACCCTGACGTCAATGATTAATTAAATTAGCTTGATACATTTGCTTAGCACTACGAAAATTTTAATAGCTTGTTTTTTTTCAAAAAACTCTAATAAGACTATGTAACACCTGATTGATATTCCAACAGCCTAATTTTACCATTTTTTTATTTGTTAAAGTTTTCATTTCAATACAAGGTAATTTGATTGCACCACAATAGACATTTCAGGACATAAAGTAACATTATGCAACAAAGTGTTTTAATGTATATTTCACAAAGTTTAACTGTGCCACATTGAAATTGTGACTAGTGTTGTAGAACTAAAGTGGGTAGAATGTTACTTTTTGGACAATAATTGAACACTTTGGTGTGACATATGTTTTTGTTGTATTTTAAAGAATTTTATTTATATGTATACATATCTTAACTAGAAAGTGTTTTATAGCAGTTAAGATGTTCTACTACATAATGTCATAACAAGATGCAAACACAGCTACATGGAGTGATTATATTGGAAACATTATGATGAATGCTTCAGTCTCCTAACAGATATTATGCATCAGAAAATGTTTCAAAATTTCCGAGGAGTCCAGCTCCTGCATTCGAAAATGTAATGTTGGGACCTACTTTGACTTCTAAACATTTTAATTCAAACGAATTTATGATCTATTTGCTGTTGGCAAAATGTATAAAATACTTTATATCAACGCTGAAGCTTTACTTTGTGGTTTAAAGGACAAGAAGTATCGTTTGTAGAATGACTTCAACTCTGGTGCTGAATTTATTTGTGATCATTGATGGCATATGCTGTCAAGGCGGCAGAGTGTTTTGTGTGACCGCCATGTGCTCACAAGAATGTGGGTTCTTGTCTTGTCTCAGTCCCTTGTGTTTCCATGAGCAAGAAAGTTAAGCGGGCTAGCTCAAACCTAGTGGATGGGTTGACTTTCAAATCACCAACTTCTTGAAAGTAAAATAAAAAATGAACCAACGGAACTGCAATGAGACAGTTAGCTCAATGATGAATACACTGGTCACATAAATATCAATATTGACTGCTAAATTGTAGTGCATTTTACCAAAAGCAAATAAAAACAGCACGTTAAGATCAGAACCTGAATTTAAGTAATTGCGTCATGTTTTCCTTTTCTCCTTGCTTGTGTAAATAACCCACCGTTTCAAGCTTCTGGTCATTATGATAACAACCACGATTTCTGAAAGATTTGCATTACAATGTATTCACTACAAACATCTCGCTGTCAGTGGCAAAAATTTTCAACCAAAATGCTGTTAATAATGAGTAGTTTCGTTTCGTTATGTTGCTTTTGCAGTTCGGCTGAGTCACAAGCAACTATCTGCGTTTCAGCATTCAAAGCTATGGCAATGTCGGCGGTGTGATTGCATGCTTACGATTGTTATAAACCCTAATTAACAAATAAGCTATGACTTTTTACCACAATGCGATGTGTAATATAAAACCCGTGTGCAGGAAGCAATACCACCAGGCGTTGCTGTTGTTTAATTGCATCAACAGATTCTGTATGCTTTTAAAGGCCTCAAAAACCAGTCGCTAGCGTCCGATAACTATATTTAGGCCAATAGACCATTGCAGTCTGATGCTTGATGCATAAAATTATTATTTTACCGTATTTAAATACTGTTTTTGCCCTTAACTTTGTGTATTAATAATACTTTTTGCTTTAATTAAAATGCTCTACAATCTGAACAATTTAGCAGTTACTAATGAAATTTATGTTACCTACCAGGAATACGAATACAATGCAACAACTTTTAGAATTGTTTGTCTTCGGGATTTTGAAACGAATACATTCGTTTGTATAGTATACGCGTAGTGCTTGAGTACATTTGATCCCACATCTGGTTCAGTAGGCAGGGAAAAACAACAACTGCATCAATTTCCTGTGCTGATTGAGAAATCGGGTCATGTTTAGGGGGTGGAAATATATGTGGTGCCCCCTATTTCGTAATGCCCTAAGCACGTACGGTACGTGATTGTATCTGAAAATGTTTCTGGCATGTAAACTAACCTTGTGCATTCACTAAATGAATCCAAACGCGTTTTCCGAACAGAAATCAATTGCATCCCAAAACACAGACAAGCTAAATCGTCATCTGCCCGCAATAGAGTCTAGATCTCAGCACGTTTGGCGCAAACTATTGTGCTGCTATCCTATTGCAGAGAAAAGTTAAGCTGTGCTCCACTATCGACACCCTGTAAGATCGGTGTTTGTGTTAAATCACACACACCAACAACGTTATTTGTCCCGATCCAGTGATGTTTACAAACTCACGTGGTCATGTGGAGCGTATACGACCATTTTCATCTAAATCTAAGACACATGGTAAAATTGTCCAACCCCAAAGTTCCGACAAATTCCAACTATAGAGTCCTGTTGTTGCTACTTCATATCCAGGACCCAAAGCTAGAACAACTGACTATTAACCAGTTTTCGACGACCCCGTATTCTTTCAACGCCTAGAACAGTTTGAGGGTCTAGTGTACAATTGTACGTAACTATGTTAGTGACGTCACAGAACCTTGAAATTACGTCACGATATAGTGACGTACATACTATGACGTCATGCAAAATTTCATCCTCCTATGACGTCACTGACATTACTTTCGAGCACGTTAAATTTGTGACCTCATCGATGCGATGCCCTGCGAAGCAGTGATGCGAAAAAGGCGCAAATATATGTGCAGAATATGAGTAAGGTACAATACCAAATTGCCCATATATTCATCAATGTCGCTTTGTAGATATTTCTGATCATATAAACATGGTGTTACGGTATGGTTTACGACCAAAAAATCCCACAAACAATTTAAAAAATCTTAAGACTTCAAAAATCAACATCTAAAAAAGTTTGCCATGTGTTGGACAGTAACGGAATACACAAACGAAGCTGGTGTTGGAAAGTAAAATTCCCGCACACACACCCATCTGCGATAATCTGGCGTCTGTGGGCGCGACACAGCCACCAATAAACGAACAAAAAACATCTAATTGTGCCCTCTTTCCACAATTTCTAATGGCCGGAATCTATGGACAGAAATTTACCTCTTTTTCGCGAACATTACGTTGATAAGAATACCTTAATTTTCACCTTAACCTGTATTGCAAAAAATCGCGTAAACAAATAAAAGTCAACGCAAAAATTAGCAGATGCGGTGGATAAATATAATATGTTATCATGTATATTATATGTTATATATACAGAAGATGTCTGACAGGGAACGACCATGAAAAGTGGTCCTGGGGCAAAAAAGCCGGAATCATATACAGCTGAACAAAAAAATATATTTATGTGTTTACGTTGAAGTATTTTTACATGGGGGCACCCGCAGAAAGAGTGTGTCTCGAAAATAAGAAAATTTGTTGGTGACAAACCTAAAAAAACTGAAAGGGGGGCAAAATTTCGCATCCCTGGAATTATATGCTACAGGGGTAAGATTGCAAACTTACGAGTCACTTCCTTGAAAGAAACAATAGGACAAAAAACATGCTGTCTAAAAAATATTCCGAGAGAAACACACATTTTTCAGTGAGAAACTAGCTTCTACGTTAAGATAAAATTTGTAAATTTGCATTGACGTCCATTCACTTAATAGTGCTAGTTGAAAAAAGGGAACGGAATAAGATCCAAAGTTTTGAGGATAGGTTAATTTACAACTAAAATCAGCAAAATTACAAACAGAAAATAGAAGTGCACAACTGTACTCTCCAATAAGTGTCATTCATCGTTTTGCAATAGATGCATATATATTGGCATCGTCAGTATCTAAAACAAACAGCACAAATAGTGTAAACGTTGTTAAAAATTAAAATAATTGAGAGTAAGCTGTAAAACACCAAACAAAAAAAGTGTAAAGGTAAGTATGTATCAGGTATTCACTGTGCACAGCCTTCGAATACTTCAGGTCCGCTTGGTGCACTCGG
>QXVZ01030388.1:0-17173 GCA_008931825.1 Phallusia fumigata
ATTAGCACTTGGTGGTTTTTGTAGTAAAATCATGGAAGTTGTGCTGAATTAGCACTGGGTTTTAGAAGTTGATCACTCTGAAAACCACTTAGTATTGCTGAAATAGCAATCTAAACCTAAATGAAGTTGATGAAAAATAAATTCATCTCTGTACAGCACTTTGTTAATCTGCATGCTATAAAATTTTGGTTGGTAAAATTTTTGCATGAATCAAAATATCCCTTTTTTGTGATATTTTGTTTTAGTTTTTTTTGGATTATTTTATAAAGTTTAGTTGATGTATTGATATTTTTGATTTGTTTTCTGCAATCGTAACTTGAATACTTTTTACAGTTTTATCCAGCTTTTTCGAACAGCAGCAATCCAGGGGAAACATACAAAGGTAGCTTATTTACATTTACTTTTCCACCATTAAAAATGATGTAAGTTGAAGGTGATTATCGTGTGCGATAATACTTTCACCTTAATACCTTTGAAGTTGACTATTCTTCGTATATGCCAGTTCAGCATTCCTAATTTAACTTTTGGGTCCATTTTAAACAAATTTTAGCTCAATGCAATNCAATCCAGGGGAAACATACAAAGGTAGCTTATTTACATTTACTTTTCCACCATTAAAAATGATGTAAGTTGAAGGTGATTATCGTGTGCGATAATACTTTCACCTTAATACCTTTGAAGTTGACTATTCTTCGTATATGCCAGTTCAGCATTCCTAATTTAACTTTTGGGTCCATTTTAAACAAATTTTAGCTCAATGCAATCTGCTGTTTAATATCACAGATAACTCTTTGCCAATTCAATTCTCAAGACTGTTTTTTTATTTGTATGTCTCATTGTTTTGCTGGAAATTGGTGTAGGGGATCAAGGAATGAATGACATGAGGAAAGAGATTATAGATTACATCACGAAACACATCACTGATCTGAAATGGACTCATGAACGACCTAAACCACTTCTCAGAATTTCTGGGTATGTGCTGATTGGATGCATTCTATTTTGTCAAAGGTGCTTAAAACATATTTTGTATTGTAGATCTGAAGAGGTTATTAATGATCTTTCTCCATCTACAAGAACTGATCCAATCCTGTACACTGCTGTTATATTTGAAGATGAAAACTCATATGTTGGAAAAGAGGTAAAATGTTTCCTAGTAAAGTCATGTTAAAGTCACACTCCTAGAGAAGATGGATGGATAGAAACATAGTAAAATGATTTATTTTTGCTAAATAATATGCAGCACCTTTGACCTTGGGTAAAAGATTGTGTTTGTAAAACTATCTTTTACCAAACATATCCAGTTTGTACAATGCTGTTTTGTAAGCAGTTCTTTTGATGTTGTTGTTTTGTAAGCAGTTCTTTTGATGTTGCAATAAACGTTTCACCTACTATTTCACATTTGTTTGCAGGTAATTCTTGACACATCTTCATGTACTAACATTTTTATCCGCCGAGTGAATGTGAATCGTAAAGATGGCGAAGAACTTGCAAAGAAACTTGACATTGACACAAGTGACCTTCCTCAAGCCATTGTAATTCACAGAAATGGAACAATTCAAAACATTCAAGTGTAAGAGAAAATTTATGTGTACATATCCCTTAATATACAATTTATTTTAGCATGTATTTATGACCATCTTTTGTATTTACACTAGGGATGTTCAAAGTAGAATATCGAATCTGACCAGATTCAAATCTAAATTTTCCGTTTATATTGGGCAATTGGAACCGATATTATTTTGTCAAAAACAGTCTGTAAATGAGCGTGCGCAATTCTGCCTTTTGTGGGAATGCGGGTGACATTAACAGACGCAACAGCACCGACACAGCACCATTTCCTTGTTAAATGCTAAGCGGCCCGAGTTCAACGTGACAGTTAAAAATAACCCTACACGGTCGCGACGAGTAACGGGACCATGCAACGATTTTTTGCAGCATCATTAAAGATTTAAATGCGTCGTTGAATGTGCAACTTGATTTAGTTGTGCATTTGTGGTGAAAAATAAGAGTTACCTAACTGGCTTAGGCTTTTCGATTACAAACGTTTGTTTACAACCTTTACACGTAACTGTAACTACTGCACGTCTGACATTGTTCAGACGTTTAAAGGAAAATTGCCTTCCACTTACAGAAGATGTAATAGAAGAAACTGGGTACCGTTTAAACATTTAATAAACAGTCCTTTGTTGTTGTTTTGTTACATACGATTTTGTGTGTCATTCTGCCAAAATTAACATAAGATTTGACTTCAATATTCTGGATTCGAAACAACTATTCTAGAATAGCCAGGTATTCTAATTTGAACATCACTAATTTACACACAGGGTCACAAAATAAAAACGAATTTTATTAATATGCTGGCAAATTAGCTAGCCAATATAAAATAGTTGTTTGGAATTAAGAATATTCAATTAAAGTTTTCTATTATTTTTGTGGGATTAATAAAGTAAATATTCATTGTAATAAGAGGAAATGATAAATGTGGAAAACATCATTTAGGAGGCATAGTGTGCATTAAAACAAGATATTTTTTCACCTTATATTTTTTACAGTGCGTTTTAGTTTTGTGTTTTAGCCTATTTCTTTTTACAACAGGCTATTTCTTTTTGTAGGAAACTCAAAACTCGACACTTTTTTACATATGAGCTGACCAGACTGCCGGGAGTTGGAGAACCCATCGCAAGATTTAATTCGCCTTTTTCACAAAACCTGTCAGATTCCTACAATAATGTTAATCAAGTCACAGTTGACTACAGGGATGTTAAAAGGCAAACACGTGTTTTTGTTTTTGATAAAATTGGCATATGTTTCTTGATTTAACTTGTACTACTAAAGTCTTGCCAAGAAGCCTACTCATCCAACAAAATTTAAAAATATTTATGTTAATTGTATGTTTAATTTCAAAATTTGTTTTCAGGGACGTAGTATACCTTGCCGACATTGAGTCAGCCATCAGATATTCCCTTACAATGGAAGTAGCTGCAGTTAAAGTTCTAGAGGGGAAAAAACTTGAAGGTTTGAAAACCTTTATATCTGCATTTGTGAAGGTTAGTACTTGGGAAATGCTGTACTATCCAAATAACAAACATAACTGTGGGGTTGTGTGAATAAACTCATTTAAGCAAGTGATTCTCAACCTAAGCTACAAAACTATTATTTTAAGCCCACTAGAAAAGGGATTTAAATTTATGGAAGAAATTTGCTAAAAATTGCTTAATGTTTTATTATTTGTAAAGAAAAAACAGACGCCTAATATAATTACCTCTGGTCACCTAATAACTTAACATGGAATAAACCTGGACTTTATGCTAGCTGGAGGATAAAAATTTATTTCGTGTTGACTTGGCAAGAGACCAGAATTGATTTATGTCTTGTCACTAAACTTTTAAATCAAAATCAGGCAGTGGAAGTGATATTTGTGATTGGCTGAAGAACATATTGCAAAGAAAGGAAGTTATTTAAGAAAATGTGCTATAATCCAACCTGTATGTTCAGCTTGGAGAGCATATGCCATCCCGTCCAAGTACTCATGCATTTATGAGAGATCTTTACAAATGGCTTCAACCACAAGAAAGCATCAGCTACAATATTTGGATGGAGAAAATTATGCAAAAGACGGTTTGTGTTTTGTGAAATGGCAAACCATTTTACTGTATATGTTGTAATTAGGCATTTTCCATTTGTGACAAGGCATCCATTTTTTTTACATATTTTATATTTGCAGAAAGATAGATATTTGCCACCATCCAACAAACTGTGGGTGGGTTGCCAACCGAGCAAGCCAAGTTTACGGCGCTATCCTTGTTCATTGTGGACATTATTTCACACAATGACTGCAGCTTCTGTTAATGCCCAACTTCCTGGTAGGAAATATTTCTACTATGTTTTTGTGGTTAGCGCTGACTTGGTTACACAATTTTGACAAGAAGGAGTTGTATGAATTTTTACACATGATTTTTCATTTTAATTTATCAACTTGTTTAAATCCTTAACTTTGTATTCTTTTTTCTTGAAAAAATTTTACACAAAACAGCCACAGACAATTACCCGCCACTTGGATTTGTTGAGATTTACCTGTTCAGGGTAAATTTATGTAAATATCAGTTAAGGGTAAAAAGTGTTTGTGCTACGGCAATACAGAGAACTGCAACCCTCGTAGTTTAATAAGTTACTTGTACCCCCAAAACGTACATGTTAAATAGCAAAAAAATGACAGATTAATTTTTTTACATTTGCAGATCAAAGTTTGGTTCCAAGTGCAATGGCAGCTTACATTATAAACTTCTTTGGTTGTCGAGAATGTCGGATTAACTTCATGAAGGAAATCAAGCAGATGCCGTACAACAGTTCATCTGGTCCTTACAGTGCTATTCTGTGGCTCTGGAGAATTCATAACAGCGTTAATGAAAGGTAAAGCTACTTAAAAATTATAGTAATGAGACAAAATCAAAATTACTGATTACAGCCAGATAGTGATTGTAGATGTTATGGTACATAAAGTGATGTAGTCAAACTGTAGAGGTCCAAAACTGCCTCTCAGTTGACTGAAACTTTGGCAGATGGCAGTTTGAGTAATGTACATATATTGCTCGATTGTTGACTCTAAAGCCCTGATGGGGTCTTCTCTAGCCCACTCCATCATATCATTGTTATATTTTTGCTGTTGTTACACTGGGTCAATGTAGTGTATGGATTGGTATGTTCAATGGTGTGTTACCTGTTTTGTTTTGTTAATGGTATAATAACTAATTCTTTAAATAAATCAACCAAAGCCTGCCGTATATTTATGGTACTCCACAATTATAACTTGCATGTGTGGTTAGTAATGGAGTTATGCCAACAAAAACAATGATCCCATAAAAAGCCACCCTCCTAATTATATTTTGGCCTAATTAAACCATGTAGTGATGGAAGTGATAGTCATCTTTGTCCAGCTACTTGCTGCTGGTCTTGTGTTGTGGACAATGTTTTATGACAGGTGGACTATCATTTCTTGCAATGTGTAACTTTCTTATAGTTCTTGTTGTTAAATTGGAAATCAACTATTTGGATCAATATTACAAGAAATATTGCTCTAGGTTACATTCCAACTCATCAACAGAAGACCCAGCTTTCCCGAAACTTCAGTTTCCACCAATGGAAATGTGCCCAGGTTGTCATGGTGCTAACAATGTATGGAATGAAAACAATGTCGCAGAATATCTCATTAGAAGATACTCAAAGACCAATGTGGCTCTAGACTTCCTAAACTTTACTGTAGATTTTGCTGATGATGAGAAAAAGGTAATAACACATTTGATAACAAGGTCTCTGTGTTTGCAAAAACTTTGTTTGTCTGTGTGTTTGTTTTTTAACACGGGTTTGTTTACATGTGTTAGTCAAGAAAGAGTTTTCCGAAATTTTTAAATCTGTAATTAAAAGTAAATGAAGAGTTTTTTTATTAGTTGGATTGCATGAATCTAAATTCATTTTGGGAGTTTGGGTTGGGTTTAACTATTATGGTTTGCACACATATATGACCCCAAAATAAAGATTTTACTGGCCATCTAATTTGGAAACAGTCATTAGGGTCGTTTTAATTTACGGGCATCTAAAGTTGTGGTTTGGCAACTTTTGGATTCACCCATTATTTACTATTTAACCCCAAATATATTTAGTTTTTTGTTTACATTCCCTTTTCTCCAGATTTGCTGATCCAAGTTTTTTGAAATTTAAAACGTTAATATGTAGCCTGCTTTTAAGCTTTCTTTTGCAGACTTTTTCGCTTCCAACCTTAAGCTAAAAATGTTAAATGAAAAGGTCACATATAGATAGATCACCTCAGTGGCTAATCTAAACCTAACTATCATTGTTAGCAATTATATGTGTGTGTGGACCCATGTATTTGTGCATGAAAAAACAACTATAGGTTAAACATAATATCCATTGTAATAATGACACAGCCAAAACAACTTTAAATGGGTTTCGATGTTTCTTGACCCATTAATTGTGCCTAGTTAGACAGACATTATTTTTGTTTGATAATAATATAAATACTTGCATATTTTATTTCAAATGTACTAAGAAAGTTACTAAGGAACCTGGAATTGAACTTAATGGAGAAGAAATTTCCAACTTAACTGAGGTGGCAAATAAAACTCAAAACGCAGATGAAGTTTTGGAAAAAGAAGCCTTTAAAACAGAATGTGATTCTCTAAAACTGTCTGAAGAAGAGATGCCTACTTCTGTGCATACAGAAGCTATCAATCCTACACAACAAAATCATTCCCTGGAAGAGACTGATCAAATTCTTCTATTAGCACTTCCAGAAATAAACAGAACTGCCAAAAATATGACTGATTTTAATGAACAGATCTTAACCCAAAACCTTTCTCTTAAAGAGATGGCAAAAATNACTTTTGCACCACTTCTTATCTGCTATTAGTATTTTTTTTACTGGTTAGTTTTAAATACAAAAAGTCTATTCCTTTAACTTTAAAAGCACAGTTTAAAATTTGTCCAGTTGAAATGGTGAAAGCTGGTACTAAAATGTTGACAACAAACTTCTTTTTAAATGTTTAATTCTAAGCAAATGTGCAAATTACTTTTTTGCAATGTCATTTTGACTTTTCTATTCAGTTGCTGTACCTGTGACCTTTAAATTGTAGTGCAATAGTTACCTCTGTAGTGCAACATCTGTCCAACGTAGTATGCCCCGCTTGCTAACAAACAAATGCATCCTTCTAGATATATAAACCTGTAAAAGTATGTAAAGAAGTTATTAGTTCCTTTTAATTCCAAATGTTTGAACTGATTTAGCTGTATTTGCAGCAGGGCCAACATTTCGTTTGTACCTGCTTTGTACTTCGCTTTTTTAAAGCTCGCTTCTACGCCTTCTTTTTTGGAAATCTTTTACTGTTTACGTTCTGTGGATCAGGGTTGTGGTGAATAAAGAGTGCTTGGTAGGAAACTAAAACCTATTCAATTTAGTAAAGGCCTGTGCTTTGCAAGACACTTGGTATTTGCGATTTCAAACAATAGTTTACATTGATGTGCATTTAAAACTCACGGCCTTGGTCGATGTTTTAGCGATGTACATATTTGATGGCGTTTTTTGATCGGCGGTCGACACTTTTAGCAGTTTAAGATAAGAGTCAAGTCGGGTCTTACAATTGCCTAAATTAGGCCATTTACCATCACACATCTAACTAGAAAAATCACTGTCTTTGTCTAGAGTAAATGAACAAAAACGTTACAGTTATATCCGAATTACTCACTTAGAAAATGGTAATTGTCTTTATGTCCCATCGTTACTTGAGTTTGTTATGGTATTGAATTAAAAGGTTCTAATCCTTCGAGGTATTACTAAAATCCCTTTGCAAGTCCCAGGCTTTTACAGTTTTTTATTGTGCCGCCGCCGCCACCCGAGATGCGATTTATTTTACCCCTTCCTGTGATAATGATTTCTGAGCGCTTGAACCTGTCAGTTATGATTTCACAACTCGTATCATTCAAACAATTAATGTGCAACCATAGAACACTATATATTTTCAAATAAAACGCGACAATTTCGATACAAAATTGCGATTTTCAAAAAGTGGTCGTTTGGAACACAACGGGCGGATTCATGCAAAAAAACGCCACAAGAAAAAGCATGCACTTAAATCGAGTACTTGGTTTATGAGAAAAAATCAAAATGTCGATGATGGGATTAATAAAAATTTAAACTGGTAATAAAACAACAAAACTTTAAAGATTTCTAATTTTTTGTACGGTTTGGGACTAAAGCAGATAACAAAAGCATTTGATACAAAATGAGAGTGAAAAAAATACAAACAAAAACCAGAACATTTCAAGTCAAAAACGCTCCATCTAGTGGTGGGACGTAACTTGGCACACGTAAACGTCCATAGACATGCATATAGGCTATATGTCACAGCATTAAACGGAACATATATGCTGGGTATAATTTGACGGCTTCATAGATCCAGTTCGCAGATGTTGTCGCACACCTTCTCAATCACGACACGACGAATGTCATTGATGACGTCCAAACTGCCGCCGGCGGGCAAAAACACCTGCGAAAAAATATTAGTTAGTTTGTTTAATTTGTATTCTTTGTGGGTTAAATAACGCAACCTATTTTGCTTTACAGGTTTGGAGTTTTTTGCCCCTGGAAACCCAAGCGACCAAGCGCTAACTACTTGGCGGTCATTGGATGACCTTAAATTTTGACCTGTCATGACCACAGAAAAAGATTTACTTCGTTGGATTAACAAATTTTGCGTGCTTTGGAAGAGAACCCTACTAAAATGGCCCAATATGTAAGTTGACTTAAAACCGTTATGACTAGGGTTGGCAAGGTTTCATTAGAAGTTTGAGAGGTTTCAAATTACACCAAATTTTCCCGTATGGTGAAAGAAGAAGAGTATGGTGTTCTTCTTTCACCCTAAAACTAGAAGTAATTTACGGTTACGTTTTTGTCCCGGGACATTGCCATTCAATAACGGCGCCCATTTTGAAAATTATTCAACCATAGTCCATCGCGCGTCAATTACATCGAAATCCCCATCAAGGACTCCTGGCTGGGGTTGTAAAGTGTTCGTTTACTTGGTAATCACAACTACACTTACGTTGCGTTCAATGCCGCCAGCAACATTCAGAAGATGTTCGTACTTAAATGTGGTGCCGAGCTTCTCCGGTGCAACAGCCACGACAAGCACCTTTGCAAAGAGATTATTTTTAAAACATTTTTTTATCGTAATCGCTGCAATATTTAGCTGAAATTATTAATCTTACCGTCACATCCATGGATTGAAGTTTCCTGACAGCATCGGGCACATTGTCGTCATTTCTGTGGTTTTGACCGTCTGTGACCACAAGCACTATATCTGGGGTATTGTTGCGGTTGCCGCTAGATGGGTGTAGGGAGACGTCGGCGGCAAAGTGGAGAGCCAATCCAGTCCAGGTTCCTGTCAAGTATCAGGTTGTGTTTATATTTTAACTGATTTGGGCCTGATTATTAAAATGTTGCCTTTCTTTACGAGTTGGGGGATAGTTACTGGTTACCAGTTAGAATCTTACCGCGGAACAGTTTTGTTAATAGTGTTTCAAAATTAAATATTTCTGTTGGAGATCGACATTTTTGGATCCTTGTAATATCGTTGTATTTTACCTTTTCCATTATGTGGTATGCGGTCAATGGCGCCTTCCAGGCTTTTTTGATCATTTCCATCATCCAGTTGGATTTGACTGTCTTCGTCAGGTTGGTTGTTGTATCGGAATATAGCGAAGTTGGTCGATTTAGGTCCGATGAAAAAGTACCTTAAGAAAGTTTTCAGACGATTAGAAACATCTTCTTTATCGGGGAAACATAAATGTGAACCCACCAAAATCCACTTGTGCTTATTATCGTTTTACCAAAAGTAGTCCGTTAAATCGAGTCTAGTGTTGGCACTGTTTGGTGTTTTATAAAATCATAATTTATTAAATCACCACTCGATGAGACGTGCGTAACGACCACGTCACAATGTGTGTAGCCCGACAAAAACACGGTAAAAAACGAAAGCCGTCTGAACTAATGTGCCTGATAATAAGGCAATGGGTGAATCATAATGCCACCTGGCGTGCAAGCAACGTGTAAGACTGGTGTTTGCGAGCCTAATTAATCCCACAGCATGGCCTAATTGCATTGACGAGTGGCGATTTTATAACTGGGCCTGAAGGTTCGTCGACCAATGCGCAGGTTTAAGAAACAAAAATACCTGATGGCATGACTCCTGGCGCTGAAAAAGACTATCACGTGATAAAACGTCACTGGAGCGTAATATAACTGTATTTAGGTTTGAACTTGTGACCCGACTTTGTGATTACCCACAGGTTTTGATTGCTTTTAAAGGTCAGGGTATTGTTTCTCAGGCAAAGATCGTCACATAATTGTTAATTTATTGCGGATTAGTGGTTCGTAATTTTTGTAATCTGTAATTTTTTCTAATAGGTAAATTGAATCGTTGTTACTTAATTATAGAAAAAACGAACTGTTTGGGGGGTTGAAAAGATTTCAAATGTTATATAGATGTTTCATTCTTTGCTTTAAACCATGATTAACATGTTGCTATCCAACGAGAATGAATGGTGAATTCAAAGTAAATTTTTCGCATTTATGATTTTTTTTTCACAAGAATAGACTATTTGTACTCACTTTACGAGATTTTTGACAAATGATCTCATCTTAAACCAGGATCTAGATGTGATGCTGCTTGATGAATCCATTGCGATCACCATATCCATAGGTGCATGGGGTGGGCAGGGTTCTGTAAATAAGATTTTGTGTTTGATCAATGTTAACCGCTAATAATTACTTAGTGGATGTTTTTGGATGAAAAAAAAGATTCGTTGATAAATGGTGGCCAATGAGTGGATCATGGGTTATCTTTCGCTCAGAGCAACACTCGGCAAGCACTTTGGCCCTTATAAAATCTGCAGTTGTTTTCGTTAATATGATTAATAGAAATCGTTTATTTTATAAGTTTTCTTACTTCTGCAGCATGGCGCTTCACCGCTCCAGGTTTGGTTCACAAGACATGTGACTTCGTTAAAAGACGACGGGAAGAGCACGTGACTTTCATCTCGGCACGTGACCTCACAAGTTGAATTGACTTGATAGTTTTCGCTGCACGTTACAATGGAGTCTGGTACGACGAATGGGTCACAAGACAATGCTGTAAAGAACATTTTGAAATGTAACCACAGCACATTAAAGTTTTTAACAAATAGAAAAAAGTATTACTAAAGGGTTGAAATGTTACAAAGATATATCTCGTTGCACACTATATAAAAAAGGTATTTATGACAACAATCCATTGGCATTTTTGGGTTTAAATTTGACAAAAATTTAGTTTGATCGTACTGCTTTTTATCAATTGACTTACGTTCACAGCGGGGGAATTCCCTATCCCAGTCTGCCATTCCATCACCGTCCTCGTCGAAACACGTGACAGTTGATGCATCGGAAGGGCTCAAACCGTAACCAGCGGGGCACGCAAAGACACAACTGCTGCCAAGCCTGTTGCCGTCGCTACACCAACGATCAATGACGTCACCATCCGACATGAGAGGTGCCGCGTCACACACGATAGCTGCAAAAGATGTAGACACAATTTAAATTATCGTACTGTTGATGTTTTTGTACCAGCACGATTTCAGATGGCTTCTGATCGAGCTTTGTGCAGCGAACCGTGGCAATGTTTACCGGAACTCGTTAAAAAGAGAAATACCGTACTGAAGTTTTATCGTGACTTCTCAGTTACGTTTTTTGCACAATCTGTCAAACAAATGAAACGAAAGTCTTCAAGTGTTTACAGTTGCGTTACCGCTGTGTGCGTGCGAACCCACGACTGGCCGTGCTCGCGAGTCACAGCGTCTGATCTTGACCCCTGACTTCCCAGGTCGGATCGGCAATTATGACGCCAGTGAACCCAAAGCGGTGTAGTGTTTTGAACAGTCCAAAAATTGCACAAAAGTGAAGGTTTGTGTTGTTTGACGCATTTCACCAACTTATTGATAAATAATCTTGAGACATTTTAAGGTGGATATACTAGTTACGACGAACCCACTAAGTATGTTTTATTATAAATTTCGCTTTGGAACTAAATCAAAGCTTGGTTACCTTTATGTACGTGAAGTTTTATATTTCTAGTGCCGCGTGCCGCATTTAGGTAAACATTACATTGTGGAGCAGTATGTGAAACGTTACATTTAGATGTCGTGCCTAGGTACTTTGCACGCGCGAGTTTACGACGCATTTCTAAAGTTGCTCAACGTGAACACGCGATCCGGATCAATGGTGTTGGATGTCTGTCAATTTATCTAACAAATTGCCTGCTCGTTTTCAACTTAATGTTTGGATGATCTAGATTGAGTTGCTGAAAACATTCTGCAGCATATTAGTGTCAAAGACAAAGTATTACTGGTCAAAACAAGGGCTTGGTAATTGGTAGACAATCAGACAAAATTTCGTTGGGTCATCTGAGTTCAAGTTTGGTTTTGACCAGACGATTTGTCGGTTTGTGAGTCAACTTTAGCTCTTAATGACACACATATAACAAGTTTTATAGAATCAAAGTTTCTCTGTTTTAATATCAGGGATGCTAAAAAATTCAAACATTTTTGACTAAAACTTGACATGTCAACATATGTATTATAAAACAACTACATCAAGTTTCGTTATGGTCGTATCTGCTGTAATGCTGTAATAAGCAAAGCATGAATGCAAAATAAACGTGTTTTCTGCAATCCTGCATGCGTTCATAAGAATAGGATTTACGAATTTGCCCAAAAATAACTTAGGTAACCATAAAAACAACATGTTAGTTGTCTTACGCCAAATCAGAAAGTTCGCCCCATGTCCAAACCTCGATAAATTATCGCGATATCAAACTTTTATAACTTACGTTTGCATATCGGTGCTTCTCCCGACCACTTGAGGATCCCCTCCTCATCGCCTCCCTCACATACGCTCAGGGTTTGACCAGCGGTCAGAATCAGCATAGGGGTCACTTGATCCATAACGAAACCCTCGTCACACTCGAATAGGCACCGCGATCCGAGACTGTTTCCGTCTGAACACGTGACCGAGCTGTTCTCTGTCGGTTCGTAGACTTCAGGACACACAAGACCTGGTTATAAAAAGTCAGTAAAATATTAGGGCTGCAATTTTTTTCACATCTTTTTCGTATTAATACTGAAGAAATCGAAAATTTTATGATGCTACGCAACAACTTTGTTACAAGCAGTAAGGTGGTAGATTTGATTTCAATACTATAGTGAGATTTTAAGATTATGTTTTTAAAAATTGAATTTTATTAGCCTGTAACGGCTCATCTCCAGTCTGAATCGATATCTTTTTCACAGTTTTACCTTCGCTCTCAAGCTCTGCAAGTTCAACGTCTTGCCACAAATACATTCCATCTGGTTGTTGCACACATCGGCGTCTGACTGGGGGTTCCATGGGCACTTTTTCGGCATGGTTAATCGCACAGACCGATCCTGGACTGTTGCCGTTAGTGCAAATCATTTCCGGAAATTCTATGCTTGAATCTTCCATCTGACCGCATCTGGCTACAAAAGACAGATTTTTGTTGGATTGCGAATTTAATGCATTTTATTTAAACCTTGCTGCAGGGTGGACAGGGACGGAACAAGAATCTTTTGTATCGAAAAAAAGGTAAGTTTGTGTTAGAAAATGTTGGCCAGAAGAGTGACTAACAGAATCAGATAAAAACGCCAACTTTCTACAGCCACCATACTAAAACGAAATTACATTATAGGTGAAAACAACTTCAAACTTACTTTGAATTGGCACGCTATCTCTCTGGACAGGCGGTATTTCGGGCACGGTCTCAGGTTGTCCTGACAACCAGCATTGGTCCGCGTTGTCGTTACACATATCGTCATGACAACAACAGTAGCAGAAGGCATTTGGGTGCTTTGGGTTGCAAACTGCAGGGTTCTGAAAAGATGGGGAAAAGTGTCAAGACGTTTACAAACAAATCAAAAGCGCTGTCTCGGTTGTTACGTCACAATGGCACGTGACGTAAACAAAATGTAGAAGTGTAGAGCAGCAAAAAAATCAATGTGTAGCCCGAAAGTTATTTAAAAAAGGGAAAGGTCGTTTAAAGTACAATTATTTTAACTATATGCAGCATAAACAAATAAATATCAAATTAAATTGTCAAAAATCAAATAATTTTTTCGTTTAATTGCAAATTTACCGAAATGTGTTACCTAATGGCGCTCAAAGTGCATTTTGTGCAGTGANTTTTTTTTATAGTTTGTTAAGATACAGTAGCACTGCGGCACACCTATCATCGTCTTACGTCACACCAGTGTGTCGCGGCACAACGGTGGCGGAGCACTGGCCTAATTTGTAGCACCGCGAGATGGCACTGCATCTCTCAATTTAAAACTATGCGATGCCGAATGGTCTGAGGCGCTCGCCCCCTATACAGGCATAAAAAACCTGATTGGAATTGTTCACGGGATCGTGCCGAGTTCGAAACCCGTGAAAAAAGTATTGAGAGTGACCGGTATAATAGAACCCTGGGTTTTTCCAGTTGAAAAATTGACGCTGTATGAACATACCTATATTTTTCAGGATTGTTTTGTACCGTCTTTCATACGCGAACTTGAAGTTGCAGATTAACTTGCAGGGCCTTAATTTAGTGGCATCGCTTTGTTTTGCTATTAAGTATCTATGTCCGTCGGGTAGATATTGTTTTGTCTTTTTTGCTGTGTTAAAATTGACGTTTAAAATGCACTTGAGTACCTCTGAAACTGAAGAGCACGTTTGCTCTACTTTGCTGTTACGCAATGAAGAGCCAGGGTCGCTTTGTCAGCACAGGATATAGTTAGTGTAGTATAAAAACCAAGGCGTAGTTGACGATCGGCTTTTGTCCCATTCAGTTGTATTACCAACACAGACGAAATGAAATATTTTCTCCTGAAAAAGGAGCTTCTGTTATTTAGCAACTGTTATTTTAAACTACAATACGACATGCAGAATGGTGCCTAGTATTCTATGATGCTACATGAAAACATTACCGGTTCGCGCTCTTTTTGTTCAGAAAGACACGTAGTCCGCGTCTCGCATGTCGGTTGCGTAAATAAAGTACTATAGTGGGTTTTAATAGGTATATATTTGTCGCTGCAGACCTAAGATTGCGATGAATAAATATGACCACACATAGTGTTGGTAATGTAACCAAACTCAACGTTGTAATTTTTACAAGTTTATTGTTGTTCGTCCGTTGCGACAACTTTCTACTCGGTGACTATAAGGAAAACTCTCAATCACAGATCTACCTCAATGAATCCTCACATTTTGAATCAAACACTTCGTTTGGCGTGCATGAGTCACATTCAGGATTTAGTTTTAGAACGTGCAAGCAAAATGGAACAATGTTTCAACAGGTTTGCTTAAAAACATTCTGCTCATGATAATGTAATCACAGACAAATCGTTTGTTGGCAGATTGGTCCTTTTTGGCAGATGACCATGTATCTACGCAATGGATTCCTATTTTTTAACATTTTTGCCAATAACACAAATGTAACTGTGGAGTTGAATGATATGGTGAAATTGAATCAGTGGATTCATGTGGAGTTTAAAAGCACCAAATATTTGAAAGTAAGATGCAGTCATATTTCAATTGTCTATATGCCTCTGTAACTTTGATCGGGAATTGCGTTAAACAGGGTTAGTGGTTGACATCTTGTCTCTCCTTTTATATTTAACCATGCAGTAAACTAAATGCAGTTGCCTAAACATAGGAGAACACGGGTGGACTACATAAATATACAAAACTACACAAAAGTACCCATTGTGTATAGGGGTGATAACATGTAAGTAAATTTGTTTTAAACGTTATTAACTCAGGAATTCTTTCACATGCCAAGGTCAAGTAACATAAGTTGAGCCCAAAGCAAATGCAGCGGTAAATGTAAGCATATTTTTACAGAAGGAAAATCTTATAATTTTGATTGGAAGTACATCACATGTCATTACTCTGCCTTCATTTGATACATCTTCAACGAATACAAGCCAGTATAAAAACATCCTTGGCAACAATGATTGTATGTTATGTAACCTTTTAGTTGCAATGTTTCAGTCAATTTTTTCATAGTATTATGAAGCAATTGTTACAAGTTGTATGTGCTAAGCTTACTAATCTCTTGATTTACATGTTTCCATTTTAATAAGTTTGTTTGTCATAATGGCTTATTGGTGACCTCAGTTTATCGCATAAATTATGCAAATGTCAAATATTCTTTTGTTTAAGATGGAGATGATAGCCTTGTTGGCTGTTTGGCTGAAGGTCCTAACTTTATGTTTCATGGTGACCCCACAGACATCACAATACATCATAATAATGTTGTATGGGGATGTCCTTTAAATGACCATTTCACATGTGGCAAGTATATTGATTATAAGTGTGACCCTTATTTTCTCTCTCTACCTGTGAAAACTTAGTTACAGCTGATCTGTAGTTTGCCAAATTAAACTCTAAACATTCACAACAAGTTTGTAATGGTAATGTGACCTTCCAGGAATGACAGCACAAAAAAAACATGAATCTGTGTTTGACCCAGTTATGATATGTGTTTATTTTTACACTCATTTAGGTTTGAATCCATGTGACAGCAACCCATGTTTAAATGGTGGCTCATGTCATGTAATGGGACATACATTTGTGTGTTTTTGTCGAAAAAGATTTAATGGAACATATTGTGAACAAGATTTGGGTGTGTATTTTACTTAATTTGTTCATGTACTCAACAATTAAAAAAATATGCATGACATACTGGCTTAAAATTTTAAAGGACAACTTTGTAACTCATCACATGTCCAATGTATGAACAATGGAACATGTATGGAAGTGGAAAATGGTAATGAGACAATGTGCAAATGTTTCCCTGGTTTTTATGGCAGCAAATGCAACCAAACAGGAATTAACCCATGTTCTAGCAACCCTTGTTACAACAAAGGCTCATGTGCTTCTAAGAAAAATGGTGATTTCTTCTGCTACTGTTTACAAGGTAAAGAGCATAAAGTGCTTTCAATTATAATTGAGACAAAATTACAAGCATTTACATATTTAGGTTTTACTGGCATTCGGTGTGAAGCAGATATTAATGAGTGTCTTTCAAGTCCATGTCAAAATAGTGGAACATGCAAAGAATCAATAAATAAGTACAAGTATGTACACTGAATTTTTGTTATTAGCAGTTGCCAAATTAATGCAAAACCAAAGCCAGATAATATCCCTTTAGTGGATAAACGATTTTTATCAGTGATATAAGCCAAGTCAGGCTTTTGAAAATGCTTGTAATAAGTGTTTTATTTTTTGCAGGTGTGTTTGTAATGAAACTGGTTTTACCGGACATCACTGCTCTTATGACATTAATGAATGTGAGAATAATCCATGTCATAAAAAAGCAACTTGTTATAACAGGTCATTGTATGTGTATCTCTGCTTTTTGAGAAAATAACATGCTGCATAAAATTTGACATGTGTTGGGCTTGCATGTTTTTAAAAAAAAAAATCTTTCAAGTTCTTATCAATATTTTATTTGATGTGAATTTTTGCTTAGACCTGGGGACTTTCTTTGCTTATGCCCGGTTGGACATTCTGGCA
>QXVZ01030393.1:0-14152 GCA_008931825.1 Phallusia fumigata
ATTGTGCAAGGTACTTCCACTATAGTTTTAATAATTTAACGAAATCGAAGTGTGGTGAATATAGTTTTTGATCCTCGTCGATCAGTGAACGTAATTTATCTGGTTTCCTTAAAGAGGACACCCAATTTTTTCATGCTGTTTTTTTCTTTCCTACGGGTTTGGCAATGCATTTTTAGCATAAAACGGTTAACCAATCTTGAACTTTAGCCGCTGGTTGATAACGTTAACTGATCATCGTAGAATGTTACCGAATTTTGTTTGACTTCACAGCCCTAGTGAACCCCGCTAGCCCCCCCTCCCCCCCCCCAAAAAAAAAACGCACCACAAATGTTGAAGATAATGATTTTTAGATATGGTCACCCTGCAGCCCCAGCAGTTATCCGATAGCCTATATATTGGTTCAAGTGATCAAACAATATTTATATGTATAATGAATTTATGACAGTTGTGCTATGGTGGTGTGTCGATTGTTGTGATTGACTTTATAACTCCAACAGTGACCCCTACTAACCCCCTAAAATGGGTTAATAATTAAACAATGTACTGACTAGTAGTTATTTGGAAAGTTTTAAAAGATGTGTTCGGGGTGCATCGGTTTCTCTGTTTAACTCTTAACCCCCCTTAGAAAAAGTCTAAATCAAGCCCCACTATAGTTCGTGGCTTGCGCAACCATGGCATGGCATGCCGTTTTCTTGATGATATATTCACTAATTTTAAAATAAAATAAAACTAAGCATACAAGGTTAATTAAAATGTTTGCAACGGTTCTGTGTGAACACATTCAACGTACCCTAGAGTTTTTGGCATGTGTCTAAAAATATCAATAATTTTATGACATAATTTGCATGTGTGGGAACAGGGGCCCGTGCGTTTCTGGCTGAAAGAGTCATGCCATGAAAATATTCAGTAACATGGTAAATATATGTTTTTATTGGTCACAGCGTATGTGGAATGTTAAACCGAACTTTATAAAATTAAAGTATTGACACTGAAACTATGAAACATTTGCTTGACCTGCATTTTATTGTTGTCATGGCGACTAACGTACAAAATAGCCTAAGACCAACAATTGGGTGTTGGTTATCGTAACACATTATAATTCAGTAACTTTACATACTTTGCAGGTGTGTCTGGATCGGAGGGCCGATATGGTTTTTGTTCCTTGTAGTCACTTGTGTTGCTGCATGGAATGTACGATTGCATTAAGGAAGTGCCCGGTATGCAGGAAACATATTGTAAAAGCTGTTAGAACATACACCGAGTAATTCTTTAATAAACGCCACATGCGTAACTCCTCGGCGTGTACATACATGCATGTCGGACATATGTACATATATTTGTCGCAGCCCATTTCAATCATGCCTTGTTGTCTTGATTTACTATTGTTGGAAACCAGGTTTTATGTTCTGTTCATCGTGTTTCAATGTCAGTTGTGTGCTGTGTTTCCGTTTCATTTTACCTGTTTTGTTTGGCTGTGTTTTAATTTGTTTGTTCGTTGAAATCACTTTAAGCAAGACAGTAAAGGAAACCTTAATTAGTATTCAGATTGAAATTGAGCATATTTTTATGTGCTTTTATACTAGTATACGAAGCGAAGAGCGACAACGATATAGAAAAAAAGTTTTTGTGTGAGCTTTGGGTGACTCATTGAGCACTGCAGTTAAGTATTGCATCCGAGCACCAACAAGATGGCCGAGTGGTTAGCGCGACTGCCTTGTGCTCGCAAGGATGTGGGTGCTAATCCTGTCTCGATTGCTCGTGTTTCCCTGAGCAAGAAACTTAAGCGGCATTGCTCCAACCCAGTGGACCCGATGGGTTAACCAAAATTGTAGTCACCAACTTCTAAAATCAAATGAAAAGTTATACGACGGAATTACAATGAGGCAGGTAGCTCGACGGTGGACTCATAACGAGCATAACGCATTCAGGCGTTGCTCCCCCCCAGGATAAAAATGAAACAAACAACAACAACATGACTATTACACAGTATGCCAAAAAGGGTATGTGTCATGAAAAAACGCTGTCAAGCAGATCAGGATTGTAATTGCTTTTTAGCGCATGGCCTGGACCAAGGGGGCGTAAATGATGCAAAGTGTGGAGATCAAGGTCAAAGGGCAACACATTTTGGGTTGGCCACTGCACTGGCTTCTGCTATAAACATGTGGCTAAAAATGTGTTGGAGCCAACACCCCGAAATCGCCACCATATAAGTTTTGTTACGTCATCGCGTTACGTAACCGGATTTACAGGTCTAAACCATTGTTGTAACATTTTTTTTTCATAGCGGTTAAATCCAGGACTAAACAAAATACCTTTAAAGTTAGTCGGACGATGGCGCTCAAGAGCAATTGTTTCAGAAAATGTCAAAAACAGGCGACAAACGCTGATTCGTAATGTGCAATTTATCTTTAGGGACAAATGACTGAAAAATACCGTTTCACGACGCACATACGCTTCTGCCAGCTGGTCAGGTGAATGCACCGAAAACAAACGACGTCGAAAAGACTGTATATAAACAGACAAACACATATCAACTCATTTTTACTCCCGGATTAAGTAATTTTGACACATATAAAATAATCATTTATGCACTGTCATTTGGAATTTTTAAAAGTTTCCCAAACTTCTACTGGCCGATCGCTTTAGTTCCGCGAATTGCATGTCAGTTTATTTTTTTTTTACTCTCTTACCGCCCAACCCTAAGTGTGTAGTATGTCAATAACTTATCGCACTGCTTGTCAAGCTAGTGAAGACTTTTTTGTGATAGTTCAGTTCAAGTGCCATGCTCTAGTCTAACGCCAATTGGCAGGTTACGTAATCCTAGGTCGTTCGCCAGCGGAGTTCAACAAGTAATGTTACGTAACAACCTTATTTCGTATTCCATTATTTCAGTGTATTCGCGTCACTGCCATAAAGCAGGGAAGCTTGGTGACATCGTTCTTAATAATCTAGCAAACCTGGTACCTAATGTTTGAGGGCCCCTAGACCGTANCATACAAGGTTAATTAAAATGTTTGCAACGGTTCTGTGTGAACACATTCAACGTACCCTAGAGTTTTTGGCATGTGTCTAAAAATATCAATAATTTTATGACATAATTTGCATGTGTGGGAACAGGGGCCCGTGCGTTTCTGGCTGAAAGAGTCATGCCATGAAAATATTCAGTAACATGGTAAATATATGTTTTTATTGGTCACAGCGTATGTGGAATGTTAAACCGAACTTTATAAAATTAAAGTATTGACACTGAAACTATGAAACATTTGCTTGACCTGCATTTTATTGTTGTCATGGCGACTAACGTACAAAATAGCCTAAGACCAACAATTGGGTGTTGGTTATCGTAACACATTATAATTCAGTAACTTTACATACTTTGCAGGTGTGTCTGGATCGGAGGGCCGATATGGTTTTTGTTCCTTGTAGTCACTTGTGTTGTTGCATGGAATGTACGATTGCATTAAGGAAGTGCCCGGTATGCAGGAAACATATTGTAAAAGCTGTTAGAACATACGCCGAGTAATTCTTCAATAAACGCCACATGCGTAACTCCTCGGCGTGTACATACATGCATGTCGGACATATATACATATATTTGTCGCAGCCCATTTCAATCATGCCTTGTTGTCTTGATTTACTATTGTTGGAAACCAGGTTTTATGTTCTGTTCATCGTGTTTCAATGTCAGTTGTGTACTGTGTTTCCGTTTCATTTTACCTGTTTCGTTTGGCTGTTTTTTAATTTGTTTGTTCGTTGAAATCACATTAAGCAAGACAGTAAAGGAAACCTTAATTAGTATTCAGATTGAAATTGAGCATATTTTTATGTGCTTTTATACTAGTATACGAAGCGAAGAGCGACAACGATATAGAAAAAAAGTTTTTGTGTGAGCTTTGGGTGACTCATTGAGCACTGCAGTTAAGTATTGCATCCGAGCACCAACAAGATGGCCGAGTGGTTAGCGCGACTGCCTTGTGCTCGCAAGGTTGTGGGTGCTAATCCTGTCTCGATTGCTCGTGTTTCCCTGAGTAAGAAGCTTAAGCGGCATTGCTCCAACCCAGTGGACCCGATGGGTTAACCAAAATTGTAGTCACCAACTTCTAAAATCAAATGAAAAGTTTTACGACGGAACTACAATGAGGCAGGTAGCTCGACGGTGGACTCATAACGAGCATAACGCATCGCATTCAGGCGTGGCCCCCCTCCAGGATAGAAATGAAACAAACAACAACAACATGACTATTACACAGTATGCCAAAAAGGGTATGTGTCATGAAAAAACGCTGTCAAGCAGATTAGGATTGTAATTGCTTTTTAGCACATGGCGTGGACCAAGGGGGCGTAAATGATGCAAAGTGTGGAGATCAAGGTCAAAGGGCAACACATTTTGGGTTGGCCACGGCACTGGCTTCTGCTATAAACATGTGGCTAAAAATGTGTTGGAGCCAACACCCGACATCGCCACCATATAAGTTTTGTTACGTCATCGCGTTACGTAACCGGATTTACAGGTCTAAATCATTGTTGTAACATTTTTTTTTCATAGCGGTTAAATCAAGGACTAAAATAACACCTATAAAGTTAGTCGGACGATGGCGCTCAAGAGCAATTGTTTCAGAAAATGTCAAAAACAGGAGACAAACGCTGATTCGTAATCTGCAATTTATCTTTAGGGACAAATGACTGAAAAATACCGTTTCACGACGCACATACGCTTCTGCCAGCTGGTCAGGTGAATGCACCGAAAACAAACGACGTCGAAAAGACTGTATATAAACAGACAAACACATATCAACTCATTTTTACTCCCGGATTAAGTAATTTTGACACATATAAAATAATCATTTATGCACTGTCATTTGGAATTTTTAAAAGTTTCCCAAACTTCTACTGGCCGATCGCTTTAGTTCCGCGAATTGCATGTCAGTTTATTTTTTTTTGACTCTCTTACCACCCAACCCTAAGTGTGTAGTATGTCAATAACTTATCGCACTGCTTGTCAAGCTAGTGAAGACTTTTTTGTGATAGTTCAGTTCAAGTGCCATGCTCTAGTCTAACGCCAATTGGCAGGTTACGTAATCCTAGGTCGTTCGCCAGCGGAGTTCAACAAGTAATGTTACGTAACAACCTTATTTCGTATTCCATTATTTCAGTGTATTCGCGTCACTGCCATAAAGCAGGGAAGCTTGGTGACATCGTTCTTAATAATCTAGCAAACCTGGTACCTAATGTTTGAGGGCCCCTAGACCGTAATTGTTGCCTATGAGTTAAAAGTCAAACAAATGCTCCATTATGTCCTATTCAGGGATAAAAACTCATGAAGCTAAATCTCTACACATGCACAAAACCCCAACAACTCTCAAAAAAACGATTACAGTGGAAATACAATCAGCGCGTTGTTCTTGCGCCAGGGCACGACAGCAAGTTATAGGTGCTAAAATGGTGTCATTTTTTCTTCGTAGTGTTGGTGGTTCGCTTCAGTCCTGTTCTTAACGACCAAGGTGACACTTTGAAAGTCAAACTTGTTCGCGGGTCGTGTGCTAGCTTGATTGTTTTAGATAATGTGGCAGTCAAAGATATCTAAAAGTGATGTATATTCGGCATTTTCCGTGTTACAACTTTCAGACACCACAATGTTCAATTTAAATTGAGGGTTTGTGGAGGCCATGGCCCCACATGGGCTGCAAAGTCCCAGAACCAAAGTTAGTTTGAGCACCCAGTCTGCGGGTAATGCGAAACTAAAGTATGATTAAACATAAACAATGGTAAAAAAAATCGCTGACCAAAAATATTTGCATTCATTTTCTGCTGGTACCTGTTACAATGCCCCACCGTCGCTTATACAGTAGACTGAGGAGACCTGAGTCCTTTGAGCAAACAGCGTCAAAACCGACCCAGCAAACAAAAAAGTGCCCTGTACAGTGGATAAGGTAACTTGTCGCGTTACTTACAGTGGGCCGCCATTGCCAACCACCACTTCATGACATAGTACAGGAAGCTTTGCTTGAAACTGTTTTCAACTGAAGTAGCCAAGTAAAGAGAAGTGGACTAAAGGGATACCGAAGTTGAAGGCTGTCTTATTAACAAAAGGCGCCCACAGCACTGTGGATTTACAGCAACGCAGCCTCGTTAACTTGTGCTGTGAACGAAACCGTTTGCCTCAAAATAACTGTTCTGTGCAATCCTTACGCTGTGAGATACAACAGATCGAAAGGTGCAATGCGTGCTCGAACATTGCTCAGCTTTTTCACGTTTCTGCTCGGAGGCACAGTAATTCTGCTGGTATCATTTGACAGCAGGTAAGACATTTTATATTTCGTTGACAGCAGCCGCCTTGAAGTTGGTGGCTAGACTAATCTTTTGGTAATGTTTAGGCTGGATCATATCACCGACTGGTTTCTACAAAACTGTGAGTATTATGTTAATGTTCCTAATGGTGTACTTGGATTATATTGCTTAAACTGAAACGAAAAACAACATCGAACTTTACAACATGCGTTGGATCTCCTTAAAAAATACAAGATTAAGTCTATTTTAATAGCTTTTTTATAATGTATACAAATTTTTTTGTATATAATTTCCTAAAGCATTTTCAAATTTTTGTGGTAATGGTTAGATCAGGCAGGGCTACGTGTACAATGCAGTGTACAGCGCCGGTGCAGTGTATGGAATCGAGGGACGACAAGTGTACTTTTATCGTTTTGTGTACTGACTGCACTCAACAATTAAAGAAACTGTAAACCTGTAAACCTAATTATCATCAAACCAATTACGGCTGTAATCCAGGTATTTCGATACTTCTTTAAAACGAAAACCCGCTCTAAGAACAAAGACTCACCAACGGTTNGTAAACCTGTAAACCTAATTATCATCAAACGAATTACGACTGTAGTCCAAGTATTTCGATACTTCTTCAAAACGAAAACCCACTCCATAAGAACACCAAAATTCGAATGTTACGGTCTCGTCGCATATCCGCTTTGTATTAGCAGAATTTTAGTAGGAAAAAGCCTATATGTACGTGCCGGAAATCAGGCGATCATGTTTCATTCACGCGACAACGACAACGGCTGTGGGTAAATTTCCTTGCAAAACTGCCACAAGTTGTGAACAAAGACTCACCAACGGTTGTCCGTCTCAATCGCACGAAATGCTGTTTTTATTCCAACCAGTAAATAGAACCCAAGTTTGTCGCCCATTGAAACGAGACACTTCGCTACATACAAGTTAGATGTATTTTGCTGACAGTGAAGTCTTCACTTTGTTCCTGCGGCGTTTCGTCAACTGTGTAAATCTACAGTGCATAGTAGTTGTATTTAGGTTCCGCCAGTATTTGGCACTTGCGTTTGGCATTTTTATGTTCGCGTCAGCATCTACTCAATAAACAAGCAAAAGTACACCGATATTGTGTTCAAAACAATGCCAAAAACAACTTACCTGTTTTAATGATATAATTAGGGTTCATGAATTGCAATGTCGAATAAGACCCGCAGGTGCGGCTTTAGAATTTCCTTTTATAAATTTGACCCTGTTTTGCACTGGTTGCACCCTTTATTGTTAAATGTTTAAAGTTTTATGCCTACCGTCATTTTTAAAGATAAATTTATTTTTTGTTTTATGCTTGGCGCAGATCAATTGTAACTTCTGTGACAGTTGCACAGATAAATTGAAATGAATGTTTTCTCGTTCGCTGTTCAGTTTCTTTGTGTACGTTTTATCCTTTAATTCTCGGTAAAAACAGGTTTGAACATTCAGTTTTTTCGTTCAAACAATGTAGCGACACAATGCCATTAAATCAATCACCAGGCCGGAAATGGCCGTACAACCTTAAAACGCTGTGAGGCGCAAAAAAGTCAACGACATAATTGGTGGATCGAGGTTGAACGCGCTGCGGCTTCACCGTATTTACAAGCGTTTTGTGACAGGGGCTCACAAGGGCGTGAGTTTGGCGCGGTGTGCACGACTGGGGGACGTCGGTCGGGCCAGCCGAGGAAAGGTTAGAGCAGGATTTAAGAGCCCACTGTATTCACAAAGATTTTGTGGGCGTTTTCCGCATTGGCGTATGTTGTTTGTGGGAAGTTTCTGTTTTCTTTATCAGCACACGAATTAAACTTCAAATGGCGGGTGTATTGCGGAAGGTTTGTAGCTTTTGACCATTTTGAAAGGTTAGTGCCAAACACCTTTCGACATGTCATGTAGCAAAGTCGTAAAGCCTCCTGCTTAAAAACGGGCTACCTAAATAAAACTACAAAAAACACGCCTTAGGTTTTGTAATACCGGGGTTGCTGAAACCACAGTCTAGTGTTAATATGTCTTGTTTCGGTTTTATTAAAATGTAATCAAACAATGAATCCCCGGCTTCTGCAACCTTCCTACATGCAAGCAAAGACATATTCATCTCACAAAAACCCAAAACTGACATAAAATAATATTATGCTAGTTTGCACGATTTGATTCCGCCTGTAAGGTTGCAATTGAGATCGCGCGTAGGATTTTGTCATCCGAAAGATTTTTATTGTTGAGGCAATTACCATACATATTGTAGACAAAAACACGTTTAATTTTATATTCAGTAGCAACTTACGCAACCCACCAACAACTAGTTACAGCATCCTCTCAACCTACAACGTCGACAACCAAACACCAGCAGGTGGAAACAACTTCGACAACATTATCAAATTTATCGATGCCAACAACCAAAGTGCGACCAACTACAACAACCAGGAACATTAACCAGACCAATAACAAACTTGCCATTCTGCGACAGGCCGTGCAAGAGAAAATATGGAAACTACAGGTAAACCAGTGACCGTTCGTCAAACTACAACATGATTTAAAATCACATCAACAGCACGTGGTTTATTTTGACGATTTAATCCAATAACTGACATGAATAAAATTTCTAATTTTAGTTTTGTTTGGTCAGTGAAGGTTTTTCCATTTTTGGGGCAACGGAGTTGATTCTTTGTCTTGACTTAAGCATCTTAAAGCTAGAGTCATATCTCGGTGATTCGATCGATTTGTACCCATTTCATAAAATACCTAGTTTGTGATGAATAAAGCCCCTCTTGAAGGTTATGGGCCCTCTTTTTATTGTTTTACCACAGTTTTTGGTCTTACACGGGCTTGTGTCTCGCTTTCGGTCAAGAAAAAGTTGTGTAAGTTTTCACACATGGTATGTAGAGTGTAGACATCTGGGGTTGTGTATTGTAACATTACTTGATCGATAAATTAACTTACAGACCCCCAAATGTGTAATTATGAATGTATGAACCAAATCAACAAAGTGCGCTGAATGTAACGCGCAAAAGCTCCATTGTAAGACTTATATTCTTGCTAAAACCGCCTAAACATGGAGTGTTTCATTAAAAAACCATTTATACTACAATTGCTCTACCGCAATTATTGATTTTGACAGAATCCGAGCAACTGTTCGGCAGCTCGGAAACTGCTTTGCAAGATTGTGGCTGGAGGATGCGGTTTCGGGTGTCAACTTCACCACATTGAGATTTGCTTCTTTATGGCGATTGGCAGCAATAGAACGATGCTGCTCAACATTAGGTTGACTTCCTTTCCTACGATCAAGTCACTTACCGGAGCGTTTTTGCCGCTGAGCAAATGCGAATGGTTGGAAGAAGAGTACGACGCAGCTAAAGGGATTTCGGGTACTTACATTTATGACCATTGTTTCAACATACAAGTGTTTAACAAAGATCACATCACTGCTCAGACATTTGTTACTGTGAAACTGGTTACGATCAAGGGGATTACATATTTTTATCGCTGTCCTAAATGAGAACCCGGTCCCCGCAATTCTGGCGTAAATGATTGAAGACGCATTGCGTATCCACAGG
This sequence comes from Phallusia fumigata, assembly GCA_008931825.1. Taxonomy (NCBI): domain Eukaryota; kingdom Metazoa; phylum Chordata; class Ascidiacea; order Phlebobranchia; family Ascidiidae; genus Phallusia; species Phallusia fumigata. The sequence goes on from QXVZ01030393.1 coordinate 9,855, forward strand.
GATTTTCCAGACCCTTAAAACATGATCATACGACTTTTTTGTCCCAAATGTTATTTCAAAAACATTTTACACTAATTTTCGTATAGGTTTGTGCTCTCTTGAGTTTTTTTTAGATCGAGTTGAAAGAAATTTGTACTTGCATGGATTGGCGACTTGGTAACGGTTAAAAAAAGGTCGCAAAATCGTACGTAATTCGTGCATATATGAGTGTGCCGTTATCGATGGCCTGCATGAAAGCTTCCGGGCAGATCACAGTACCAAAATATGCACAAGCAAATATTTCACATTTGTTCAAATATCTACGATAGGTAATAATATACTTACTGGTTGATACTAGTTTGGAGCGCATTCAACCTAAAAAGTTAGTCATCTAACCGTTAATACTTTCTACGTATTTAAGGCAACGGAAAAGTAGAAACAACCAGGAGATATAGAATTGTCAAGAGGTTCACCAAAGGTCCCTACCACCCATATACCCCCTTCGCACCAAATTCATATCCTGAAAACCTAAAGGAAAGACTGCAACCGTTGATCAGCGAACCTCAAATTTGGTGGATTGGTCAAGTGATGTCATTTCTCATGCGTCCCCAGCCAAATCTTACCGAAGGGTTGGAACAATTAAAATTGGAGTTAGGCTTTTCGCATCCTATTGTTGGGTAAGTCGTATTCGTTTAAGTTTTAGTAATTTAAAATAAATAGAGGCGAAAAGTGCATTTTTAAGAAAAAATGTAATGGCCGGAAGAAGCAAAAACCGCCAGTCACGCAAATAATCTGGCACCCAACAACTTGACAGACGCAAGAAAAAGAAATCGGTTTTTCGAAATTAAAACCGATAGCGACCTATAGGCACTAAAAGAAATGCAACTTTTGTCAAAATACAGATAAGCATAACTTTTTTTAGGGTAAAGTGTTTGTAATGTTGTTGCAAGGCCTATGGTTTTTTAGGTACCAACATGGTTATCACGAAACGACCATTGTTGCTAAAACGTATGTTGCATTATTGAATAGTGTGCGTCACCTAGGGTTCAAATTCGAAGAACAGACAAATTGCTTCGAGAAGCTGAGTACCATTCACTCGAAGAATACATGTCTCTTGTCGAGAGATGGTTCGAGCATCACGAAAACGTTACTGGCGGCAACGTAACCCGACGGGTGTTTCTGGCAACTGATGACGTCAATGTGCTGCAGGAAGCACGTGACAAGTGAGGATTAAATACGGAAGCTTAATGTAGATATTTGTCAAAATTTGTGTCATGTTAATGCAGTTTTGCTTTGTATGTTTTTTTATATTTCTGATTATAATTAAACCGGTTTCGGCGTTTTGTTTGGTTAAAGACCACTAAAAAAACAGGTGATAATGTCTGCAGCAATCTGACAAAAACGCCTAAAACTTCATTGTTGTCAAACTTCAAGCGCATAAAATTGCCTTGAACCTAATTTTAACATTGTGCACCGGAGGCCATTAGAAAAACATAGCGGATATTTGATGCCTCCTTGCCACACAATGATCTAAACTTATCTTACTAATTGTTTTGTTAAAGTGACGCATGTAAACCACTGACTGACTGATTGCTTGATATTGGTTACAAGCTGAAAAACCAAAAACTTCGCCACCTTAACCCCAAATAGTATCAATCCATTTTTTCTTCAAAAGGCTCTTTGAAAGCAAATACGACACTTGCACACAATTTTGCAACGTTTCAATTTACTCGACTCTGCAACGTTTTAAATTTACTCGACTCCTAATAGGATTCACAAGCCAATCCTCGTGTGTAGATTTTGTCGAAAAATCACGAAAATATCCCCAGCTTATATGTGCTTGTAGTTATTGTATTTTATTTGTAGGTACCCGACCATTGTCTTTGTATCACTAACCAACAACTCCTACTTCGCCGAGAAAGCACGCAGAAGATCCGACGAGGGTTTCTGGGCGATTGTGCAAGATATTTCGCTCCTCACTCAATGTGATCACGTGATTTGCACTTTCAGTTCCAACGTAAGTTTTGACAGCAAAAACCCGAGACCTACATTATACATACTTAAGCTAAACCGACAAAAAGTTGTTTGTTCGGAAATTCCAGTAACACAAGATTAATTTTGGCATGTAGTACGCTGGGTCGGTTACGTCGTTAAATAACCTTGGCTTGAACAGGTAATGTGTCAGATAAATTTACCAATGTCTGTTTATTCAGCAGACTTCTCTGAGTCATTGCGTCTTTGTTTGCTGGGGCATGCCAGAGGCTGTTTATTCCAGGTAGCGATCTTACTGTGTGGTAGAGTGTGGACCGCCGTGTTTAGATTTGGCAAACAAAATCTGTTTGTCATCATATCAATACAGCAGCAAAGAGCCATCACTGTCTGCAGCTCAAAATCTGTGTGCGTTCAGTATGTGGCCAATAATCGGCTTCTGTGTAGTTTGTTGCCAATGAATTAGAATTTGTGACATTCGCGTTACAGCAACTGTAGAAAATACTCTTGTACGCTAAGTAAAGTTTAACAGGTAAGATACATACCGCTTTTCACTGGAGCTCTTTAATACAGCCACCACAGGTTGAGTGCCAGATAATCTCGGCGCCGTTCAGTTGTCCGACGTGTTTTTTCAGCAATACTTTGGTTCGACGCACATCTTTGAGTTTGTTTAGAAAGGGCGAATAAGGTCATGGGCAGAAGTTCGGGTTATTCAAATACCAAACGCGGGATGATTTTTGCACCAGTGTCTGACAAAATGGGTCTTTCTGCACACCGCAAACATTTTATCGGCCGGTTTCACTTTTTGACATCGATGTCATTACGAATATTTTCCAGTTTTGCAGATGACAGTGATTTCTATAATTGATAACACTGCAAATAAGCTGAGCATTTACAGCTTAGTCTATTTTACTAAGATGATTAGGTTACAGTTAAATTGCAAACCCAAGTTGCTTGGCGTCACTTATAACTGTTGTTGCTTCGTACGGCTTGGTCAAATGAGGTGAAACCCTACGTCGTTAAAGTATAGACAGGAGTGCAATGTTTGTTGACAACAAACGCCCGGTTCGCTTTACCTCTATTGCTTTGCGCATTGCAGCAAAAGCGCTAATTGACGCTGTTATTGGCCAACAGGTTTAATTGATATTTAATTTGATTATAAAAAGGAAGGTAATAACGTCCACAAAAAAGTGCCACTTTTAGCTTATTGGTTCTTCCAACATAAAAAAATGGAAAAACAAAACAGGCAGCACAGTTTTGACGCAGTTCAAGGCATCCAAGCCCCACGCATTTTATAAGAAACGACGGCTCGTTACGCAAGTTGATCCCTACTAAAGCCTCAGATGACTTGTTTAACGGCAATCACGGTGTTTACCAACAGTTACATTTATCGGGTGAAAGAAAGGCGGCGAACCGAAAAAAGTGCCATCACGTATTTCCTGCAGTTTCGCGTCTTGTGTCAAGCGTCGCTGCATTTTGAACGAAACACAGTGAAACGATTAGTCGAAATGAATGGGATGTTTGACTGTCTGATGTAAAAACCTAATTGTTAATTGGCGACTTTAGTTGTTAATTGGCGTCATAAGTTTGATCACGTGACTTTGGATCAGATTTGTTAATTTCAGCGTGATGATATTGACCGAAAGATTAATGTTGATCAAAATATCGAAATTCCACCCCAAGTGTAACATTGGCAACTGAAAATTATCTTTTTTTATGCAAAATAACCAAAACCATTCTGCAGATTGGAAGACTCGTTCACGAACTTATGATCGGTGCGAGTGACGATCCACCCAGGTTTGCGACGTCAATTGATGTGGAACATTATTCATGGGGTGAAATCACGATGCTTCGTGAAGTGACAAAAAGTCACGAACCTCAAAAACCCGGTGAACTACAACTTCGAGTTGGAGATATAATCGAAGACGTTGTATGCAGACGAACTTGCAATGGGACAAACAATAGAACGGGCGAAAGCGGGTTTTATCCCAAAGAAAACATACAGACATTGCCTTTACCGGCACCATATGCTGGAATGCAAGATCTTTTTACGTGACAGATGTTTTTTTGGGAAAAAGACATTGTGAAAGTACTTTTAGGTTTCCAAAATTTCAACCTATGCAACACTGTCATGCATGTGTTCATTTTGTACCAACTTACATGTATACATGTGAGTTGCTTCTATAGAAGCATAACACATCGCACTTTAAATAACATGATTCGTAAGGTCTTTTCTGGTTTGTTGACGTGTTACGGCTGATTCACACCAGATGCGTTTAACGGCTGGCTGTACGGTTTTATGATTTCGCGGCAAGCAACGGGGCATTTAC
>QXVZ01030394.1:0-16521 GCA_008931825.1 Phallusia fumigata
TTAAAATAAATTTCCTGAATTTGCAAATAATTAAATCAATTCTGGATAATCGTATCGCAGATTTACAGCTGAGAACCATAACTGCAATTTTAACTATGCTGTAAAACGTGTTTACTTAAACCACTTTCAACGTAATTAAAAAAAACCTTTAAACGTAGACACATATCTGAATGTTTTAAATCAAAATACTCACTTCATAAACCAATAAAACAAAAAAAAAGAATTCACAACTAAATGTCTGACGTAGCCCGAGAGGAAGTCTGTATTTTATACAGTGGTCAGTGTCAACCGCTGTGTCTGTCGCAGAACATATCAACCGATCCTCACACGTTGAGAGGGGTTGCGATTACATAGTAATGATCTTTACTGATCATACGGCAGCTGTCAAATAAAGTTTGCTATGACGAATAAAGTTGAAGAAGGAATGAAAAGTTTTAAAATAAGCAAAGGGGGAATGCATCAAAAAAGGTTGGGAACCACTGGCTGACGCAGAGAGCTTAGGCACCTTTATAATTGTAACTACATCCCCCGCCCAGAAGCTTAACAACTGCCTTAGTAAACTAACGGCTGTCCCGATTTTCGAACGCCGCGTTGTCACTTTTATTGACCTTCCGGCGAGAGCGGCCGTTCCGTCTTCATGAAACTCCCACAGCGCACAAAGTTTTTACGCGATGCTACCGCTTTGGAAGCTGAAAATGCAGCTAAAGGAAAATCATTCGACCTTCAAAGTTGGCAGATGTAAAAAGAAACAAGTGCAGGAAAGTTTACTTTAAGACTGCTAACGTTAATCGATTGATGCGCAATTTAAAGGAAGCTGTTGAGCATTGGAGGTGTAAAGAAGCAGGAAATCCTCCCACTGAAGCGAGTTTTAAACCAAGTGTCACAAACATTATACCTCATATCGTTTCGAACTTGCCTGACGCCGCAACAACATGCACCTGCCATACACATCAGACGCTGTGGCGTCCTGTTATTTTCACAATTGCCTTTAAAACACAATACGCCTACACAAAGCTGCAAAACAAACCGTTTGCAAGTCTAACTTCAGTACAAAAGTCGACGTAAAATAGCGGCATTAGTTTATCGTAAGTAGTTAAACAGCCCTGGTTAAACTAGAAACTCACAAACCTATTTATGAAATAGCATGAGAAACACCTTACAGATCACCAGACATCTTACACTATAATTGCAAACCTTTGGGGTGCAAATGGCCCCTATGGGGACCCAGAGCTTATAAACCGACCGTTGTGTTGTTAACAAGTTCCCTATTCGAATCGTAGCAACTACAATTCTAGAGCACGGGCGAGATGGATGCACTAAGCAAGATGTGGAAAGTAATTATTGTCCTCAATGATTCGGTATCCTCGCATCCCCTAGAAACAGATTTCGTATCCCTTGAGGGTGCGTGTACCCTTGATCAAGCCCCCATTTATTGTGGCTGTACTGAATATTGAATAAGCAGGAAAGTAATAAATGGAAATCAAAATGTTTCAACCTAAATGTGCAATAAATAGGCAATTTGGTGGTGGAGCAAATTTGTGAAAAGTAGGCTTTGTATGTTGTAAACTATATTTGTTTCCATAATTGCGCTCAACGTAAAGACAAATAGGCAATTTGCTATGCAAATTTGCTAAAGCCTTTCATGCGATTACCCGGATTCGTCTGCATTGCACAAAAGTTCAATGGCAGACACGCACAATTACAAACGATTTCAATGAAAGTGTTTACTGTATAATTACTCTTTTACTCCCAACACGTACACACAGAAGAGCACTGGTAAAAGCAATGAAACCAGATAGCACCTAGAGAGTTTGTAAAAAATCTACAATTTTCAAAAGTGTCCCTTTCCTTTTTTCTGATCACTTGACAGTAAAAGTTGTCTGAAAAAGTTGCAATGTTTTGCCTCATACACTTTAAACACCCCTGGGTGAAAAAAGTTACAGATATCTAACTCAGACAAGCATTTTCGAACGTTTCAAATAAAACAATTCACTACATAACTTATTAGTAAAACATGTAAGATGCATTAAACATTAAATTTACACTAAACTGTCGTTTCAAAACTGCGTCGTTAGTACGTATACGCAGTTAGCCACACCGAAAACACCAACACAGTTTTCAGAAAAATACGCAGTGCTGCAAAAAATGTTTTTCTCGGATTTAACAAGTGAACTTGACCGTAAAAATTACTGAAACAAGCTGCTTCGTGTTGCCTATTTATAAAACAGCAAACGCGGAAGATTCTGAACGCCTGAGATTGCGGTAAAAACCAGCTGTTTGTGATCGTTCCCGTGAGACAACAAGATCAATTCCAACAACCGCTCTCCCTAAGCTCCCAAACCGACAATGCTGAACATGTTAAGTTAATATCTGACTTTCCATTATACATGTGAAGTAATGGTAAAAATGTGCATGCACAAGCACACACTGCCATTGCCTACCCCAGGCAAGCACGGTTCAAACTAAAAAACTTAATCCTTCAAATTAGTACAATAAAACAGATAACGTAAACCAAAGTAAACCAGTGTTTCCAAACCTATAAATACAACTTTACATCAATTCTTGTCTTGTAGGGGTGGGGTGTTACGTTTCAAAGTAAGCTGGGGGGATAATGCATCAAAAAGGATGGAAAGCACTTGCTTAGACCAAGCCAGAATGAACCGTGATAAGTTTGTTTCGCTTGGTGGTGTCTATATTTAGAGCGACAACAATAGAAAAGTCCCAGGGGGAAAGTCAAACGGCAACAGCGTGAAACACGTCGGCCAATTCATCAACCTAATGAATGAAATGAAAATTGACAAAGTAAATGGTGTCTGTGCCCTTTCTAATGGAAAACAGTTAAGTGACATTGTAGAGTTTTGTTCGTCAAAAGACCTTGGCCCAGCCAGATGCGTGGTTTGGTTTGAAAAAGTAAAGTGTAAAGCAGATTTAAAAATTTAATTTAATTTATCGCTAAGGTTGTTTGAGTCTACAGTTGATTTTGAGGACTGTTTACCCTTTTCAGCATATCCAAATGGCCAAAACGATCTTTTCCAAGAGGTTATGCCAGAAATAAAGCAAAGTGAAGGCGAGGCGGTTGCATTAACCAAGAGATCTCACTCACGCGCCTCGTTAGTCGACTTTTATGGCCAGCAAAGCAATTGTGTAATAAAGATGAACACAAAATTAGGTTTCGATTTGGCTAACGTCAAAACAATATATTGTCAAATTCGTCGCTATGTGTTTAGAATCTCTCTTTTGATATTAAGCCCGCGATGATTATTATATATTTATATGAGGCCCAGCGTTTAATTTTGTCAAAAAAGGGCCTTCCACTCTTTTCTGTTCCCCTCCAAAAAGTCATGGTTGTGCAACGTAGTCACAAACCATGGCTTCGTCTAGATCAGGCATGTCATGTTAGTTTCTGGGGCTAGACCTAGACCATCTGATCTCGTGTGGACCAAGCCAGTAAAATACTGGCCAAATAATCTCCGGTGGAGCGCTGTCCCCGCGACCTACCTGCGGTCATTCTGGGGTATGTAGTCCAAAATACGATATTTTGGGGGCAGAAGCTGACAAAGTAGTCGCGGACCCCGGAAAATATTCGGTCAAGCATCGCCTGTTTTCCATGCTATGTATAATGCGCTAAGTACAAGTAAACGTAAATTATTACCCTATTAAAAGGCAAGCAATGCGATAAACCAGTGGGTCACGTGCTGCAACGCTGTGTACTATGCTGCTATCTGTGTTACATCACAATGGCTTTGTTACGTCGTCACAATGCGATATAGTTCGGCATTGAGCCTGTTTCCAGGCCTACTGTAAAATGCGAGAACATTTTTCTCAAATCGTTATTTAATAATCTACTAGCACTCGAATGCAGAAGTTACCGCGGACCCCCAGAAAAGTTTTCAGACCCCCATGGGACCGCGGACCCCCCGTTGAAACCTTTGAGCTAGAGACTCGCTTTTTTTGGCAGACTTGCAATTGTATGCCTGGCCATATGAAATCATCTAGCGGGGCGTGTGTTTGACTTTTTTGGTGTGCGCAGCCAAGGCAAGTAAACCTACACTCGAAAGTAAATCTAAGAGGCTTTGTGACATCAACACAGCGTTATTTACTATGTCGTGCAAAAATGTGCATAATCTCCGTGCGCATGTAAATCAATGCTGGTTGGTATTTCAAAACGCTAACCATCATGTGACGCATCTACAAGTAAAGACAGTTGCTCAATTATTTACTCTGCTTGTTTCTGTGATCGTGATATAACTTGGTTTTAATCTACCCAACCAGCCTTCCAGGCACCTGCTGTAGTCTCTTTTGCTTCATTGCAGTGTTTAAGTCTTTGAAATGCCAGAACCTGAATTTAGTGCAAGACTTTACGGTAAATTAATTTGGTTAAAAATGTGTCATTATTTGCTGCTTATCAAGCTGACAATCTGGTAGTCGTCATGTTTCATTCAAAATCGGCGAAAAGGCGGTTAGTTTGGGCCAGTGGTTTCCAACTTTATCCAGTTCGCGCCCACTTTCGAAGACATTTTTTGCGCCGACCACTGCGCGATATTTCAGTGAAACGATAAGGAAGAAGCGCGACGTTGTGACATCAAAATTGAGCTTGATTTTTGCGACAACTGGTGTATGCGATTTAAGTCAACAAAACAAACGAAGGTTTTAAATGGTCTCGGTGAGAAGATACAAGTCAGTATTTGTGTGTAAAATTTCCTGATGACGACAACAACGTTTGTCGAAACGTAGAAATTGTTTTACACACAAGTTGTTTAATAAGAGTTCTAGCACTATACGTCATTCACCGATTACGTAACTCGCTCGGTGTCGAGTAAACGAGTACTTTTGAACTCCTAATTGAGTGTTTCCCAATCGGTGGTACGCGACGGCCTTCCAGGCGGTACGCGAGCACCTTTTCGTAATTTGCGGATATAGTTTGAAGTGATCTCAAAATGTTTGTTACTTCATCCCCCAGGTTNTAACCAAGAGATCTCACTCACGCGCCTCGTTAGTCGACTTTTATGGCCAGCAAAGCAATTGTGTAATAAAGATGAACACAAAATTAGGTTTCGATTTGGCTAACGTCAAAACAATATATTGTCAAATTCGTCGCTATGTGTTTAGAATCTCTCTTTTGATATTAAGCCCGCGATGATTATTATATATTTATATGAGGCCCAGCGTTTAATTTTGTCAAAAAAGGGCCTTCCACTCTTTTCTGTTCCCCTCCAAAAAGTCATGGTTGTGCAACGTAGTCACAAACCATGGCTTCGTCTAGATCAGGCATGTCATGTTAGTTTCTGGGGCTAGACCTAGACCATCTGATCTCGTGTGGACCAAGCCAGTAAAATACTGGCCAAATAATCTCCGGTGGAGCGCTGTCCCCGCGACCTACCTGCGGTCATTCTGGGGTATGTAGTCCAAAATACGATATTTTGGGGGCAGAAGCTGACAAAGTAGTCGCGGACCCCGGAAAATATTCGGTCAAGCATCGCCTGTTTTCCATGCTATGTATAATGCGCTAAGTACAAGTAAACGTAAATTATTACCCTATTAAAAGGCAAGCAATGCGATAAACCAGTGGGTCACGTGCTGCAACGCTGTGTACTATGCTGCTATCTGTGTTACATCACAATGGCTTTGTTACGTCGTCACAATGCGATATAGTTCGGCATTGAGCCTGTTTCCAGGCCTACTGTAAAATGCGAGAACATTTTTCTCAAATCGTTATTTAATAATCTACTAGCACTCGAATGCAGAAGTTACCGCGGACCCCCAGAAAAGTTTTCAGACCCCCATGGGACCGCGGACCCCCCGTTGAAACCTTTGAGCTAGAGACTCGCTTTTTTTGGCAGACTTGCAATTGTATGCCTGGCCATATGAAATCATCTAGCGGGGCGTGTGTTTGACTTTTTTGGTGTGCGCAGCCAAGGCAAGTAAACCTACACTCGAAAGTAAATCTAAGAGGCTTTGTGACATCAACACAGCGTTATTTACTATGTCGTGCAAAAATGTGCATAATCTCCGTGCGCATGTAAATCAATGCTGGTTGGTATTTCAAAACGCTAACCATCATGTGACGCATCTACAAGTAAAGACAGTTGCTCAATTATTTACTCTGCTTGTTTCTGTGATCGTGATATAACTTGGTTTTAATCTACCCAACCAGCCTTCCAGGCACCTGCTGTAGTCTCTTTTGCTTCATTGCAGTGTTTAAGTCTTTGAAATGCCAGAACCTGAATTTAGTGCAAGACTTTACGGTAAATTAATTTGGTTAAAAATGTGTCATTATTTGCTGCTTATCAAGCTGACAATCTGGTAGTCGTCATGTTTCATTCAAAATCGGCGAAAAGGCGGTTAGTTTGGGCCAGTGGTTTCCAACTTTATCCAGTTCGCGCCCACTTTCGAAGACATTTTTTGCGCCGACCACTGCGCGATATTTCAGTGAAACGATAAGGAAGAAGCGCGACGTTGTGACATCAAAATTGAGCTTGATTTTTGCGACAACTGGTGTATGCGATTTAAGTCAACAAAACAAACGAAGGTTTTAAATGGTCTCGGTGAGAAGATACAAGTCAGTATTTGTGTGTAAAATTTCCTGATGACGACAACAACGTTTGTCGAAACGTAGAAATTGTTTTACACACAAGTTGTTTAATAAGAGTTCTAGCACTATACGTCATTCACCGATTACGTAACTCGCTCGGTGTCGAGTAAACGAGTACTTTTGAACTCCTAATTGAGTGTTTCCCAATCGGTGGTACGCGACGGCCTTCCAGGCAGAGCACCTTTTCGTAATTTGCGGATATAGTTTGAAGTGATCTCAAAATGTTTGTTACTTCATCCCCCAGGTTACTTTGTAGCACTCAACTGGTCTATTCAAAGTGCAAAACTAGGCCAACAACCTTTTTGAACAATATCTTTGTCCCAAAATTATTTAGTCATAAAGATGCCAAAGGCAATGTTAATGCGTCTGCAATTGTAGTAGGAAACCGCCTTACTCCCACCGCTACCTCATCTAGGTGCGCAGTAAGCAAAGTTGTGCCCCGCATCGATCGTCTTGTGGAGAACAAGCAAATACAGATCGCCCATTAGTTTGAACTACATTTTTCGTTGCTTTCGTATCTGATAATGCTCGATTCAGGAAATAAAATAGTTATCAGATCGAAATTTTTTAAAATAGTTATCAGATCGAAACGTTTTTCTCGAACTAGGTGGTACGCGTCGAAATTGTTTTACCTCCAAGTGGTACCCTACCACAAAAAGGTTGGGAATCACTGCCCTACCTGAAACAGACTCGAGTCATCGCACAGTTAAGGCAGTGGATCTCATAGTGGGTTCCCCTAGGGGTCCGTGAAGCGGTTTTACGTGGACCGCGAAGCGTTTATACCCCACGCACGTTGATTGTGGCATCGCCGCGCAAATGCTGCTTTGTGACATCACAAGTAACATAAGACGATTGTGCACACAAAAAGGATTACTGAATTGTAATCTAGTTAAGTTAATTCGAGTTCAGTCTTAACAGACCGCGGGCCATCGAAAAAACTACAAGGTGACCTTCGTGTGGATGGTTTAAACAAGTTTGAGAACCGCTGGTTTTGATACATATAGGAAAGAGGCTCGACCTTGAATTTGTTATTGACGAAAATTAAGACTGGTAAACCGGATTATGCAACGCACAAGCAACTCGCTGTGTCGCAACGTTGTGCAAAGGGGGCTTCCTGTTTACGAAGCATCAAGTCGGTCACGATTTCGGTGGTTTCCCACGCTATGACGTACATGGGGGTGGGACAGGGGCGTCACTTTCGACGGGGTCATATTTAGTTGGCGTGTTTTTTTCTCTACGACTTATTCTGTGTGACAAGCTGTAATAAGGGACATGAGTGCTTAGATGTTGCGTCCGTATTAATGCAAAGGTCCAGCAAGGTCAGGGTGGCTGTATGCAGGTTGCGTTTAGCTTTGAAATGGCGAGAAAGAATGTTAGTTTCCATATCAAGCAGTGATTCCCAACCTTTATTTGTTTTGTGGCATCCTTTTGCTGAGACTTCGCGGCACCCATAACAATTACAGAAAGAACAAGACGTAAGGTAAACTGACATTCAGCAGTTTACTCATAAGACATGATCAGGCTATTTCGCAAGCATCATTACTGGTCACACCTGGCAATACCTATAATTCATTAGAAAACAAATTTTGGTGAATTGTTCGCGGCGCCAACTGTTCCAACTGCACAATTTCTCTAAACACGAATTGTCGCCAATGCGCAAGCAATGGGCGTTGTTACGTCATACAACAATTGCACACAATTAGCCAGCTCCTGGAATGTGCGGGCTGAACATGCAACGTTGTGTGCTAACACAAAATTTGACCCAATCAGCGACAGAAGAATTGTTTTCGGGCACGCGGCGACTATATGCAGCAATGAATTTCCGGAAAGGCCAAAGCGAATTCGTGTTTTTTTTACAGCAGAGAGCCTTGCATTTCTCAGAACAACTTTTTGGTCCCTAAGAACTGATATGAGTAATATATTTTTGGTCGCAAAAAATCTCGGAACGAAGCAACGAAATTCTTTTATTTTTTTGCAATCAATGCGCGTCCACAGCTCTCCTTTCACTTTTTTACATTCGTTTTTAATTTAATTAGGAAAAGAAAGCTTCAGCAGGAAAAAGATTGAAACGAAATTGAGCAGAAAGACGTTTAAACAAATTTTACAAGGTACTGGTAAAAAATCTGTTGTGGATCTGACGGTGAGATTCCAATGTTGTTCACGGCTGATGACGGAGCAACCACACCGATAATAACTTAAAGTGAAAAGCGAAATCCCATTTTTTATTGATCAAAAATGCGACAGTGCGACTAAATGAAGCTATTAAGTTCGAAATATGCGTTTTCCGCCACCAGCCAATGCACCACTATTATCTCACAATGGTAGAAAAGTCCCTTGAACAGAAATAACCCCAGCCAAAATTGTAATTATCCCTAACAGATGTTGTATTTAAATATTCACCACATACTTAGAACTCATTACTCAACCCGACCAAAAAAGCGCGCAAAAGCGACAAATCGTTCTAGAGTTGCTTTCAATGGCCACCAGCGCACCCTCCCCTTCCTGTGACGTCATAAACGTTATTCTCTGGGACGTGATTCGGCATGCTATGACGTCACAACGAGCTCGGGCGCCCTGAATGGCAAATTCTCGTGACAGCTTTTTTGGAGGTCACAACACGTAGGCCTTTGAAGCCTCAGGCACGGGAGTTTGTCCTTAGATGGAAATTGGTTTGTCAGGAAGCCAGGTCACAGTGAGGCGACATTTTGAGCAGCAAGGTATGGGAGATGCGTTCTATCGGACAAGGAAAAGGTCAAGCTACCTTTCTACGCAATAACAGAAAAATAATGGCTAAAAATGTTGGTTGTGATTGTAAAACACCTTATTTAAAAATATAACTGCCAAAAACTTGTATGTAGTGAATACATTGTAACGCAAACGTTTCAACAACCGCTGTTGTCATTTTCAGTGCAACACAGCAATTGTTGAAAAGTTTACATTGCAACATATTCACTATTTACAGGTTCTCCCCTGCAGTTTTATTTTAATTAAACCATATCTTGTAAAGAACCTAGTTATAAGAAAGGTGTTTGTACAAAAAAGCGGGAACTCTGAAGGTAAAATGTGACTCGTCTGTTGTTTAGCATCTGAAATCGGAGCAAAAGTGGTAGAGAAGATAGTTTACCAGTCCATCGTCCCGTTAACTTTAAGCTTTTTCGCGCAATGTTTGGTAACTTCGAAAAGCAAGGTTAATTCTCTGAGGATTGTGGATAGGGGAGTAGGCCGTTTGGTTTAGACTGGATTGTGGTTTAAATGTTTGTGGTGACAACGTGCGGCCAAAACATGTCTCCGAACTTGCAAAGCCGGTTATTGTCGCGGCAAAATAATGCATTACTTTGAAATAGTTTCCAGTATGTTTTATTCGAAAAAAGAAACATGCTTCCTAAGGCAGCGCTACATGGGTGTGAGCTTTTGTCAAAAATTCCACATTAATGTAAGTTAGAAAAGAGATTAGAAAAATAGAAAATATGTTGTTGGCTTCAAAACCAAACGACAACAACAAGTCGGGTTAAACGTGGAAGCTGTCGTACAGTAAAGTATTCAATTCTATTTTAATCGGAAACGTAAAAGCGTAAACCATACATTTATAGGCGTCAAAGTGTAACGATTATTCGGTCATTGCAGCACATATTACGCCTGAAATTTAAAAGAACATTCCGTACAAACACGAATATTTTTTACGTAAAGCGCGCTTCATAAAGTAGCATTGGTCTTCATACCACAGATTAGCCTTGTCCGATGAAACACAGCTCAGAAAACAATAGCAGGTGGCCTATAAGCTGGTCGGCGGTTTGTTTACGGATCTTGACAAAGGCGATTTCAACTTACGGACGTCTTGTGGCAGGTAATTGCCGCTTAAGCACGAAAATAGCTTACGGGCTAAAAAGTTGAACCTCTGCGCAGTTTCTCTGACACAGAGCCTCAGGTCTTGGCGATGGCGGCGAGACCTTGGTCTGTAGAAAGCGTAATTTTCGGATATGTTTTCAAGTTTGCGATGTAAGCTGGTGGTGATATCACGTTATAAAAAGGTCAAAGTAGAAGAAAAAATGAAAATGTAGTAAGGATTTATTATCGAAGAGTATTTTTCGCAAATAACAGGCTGTGACAACAGGTTAAAGTGGACGAAAAGACAGATTGAAGTATTAGAAAGCTGATTTAAGCTGTTGTAATTATATGTATGGCAGTGGCATTGTCGACGAGTGTCCAGGTTTTACAAAGTTCGCTACAAAAATGTTTGTTTTCCATTTCGCAAAGCTGTGCATGGGATTTTAAATCTCAAAGCGAATACATGAAATATGCTTTAGGTTTTTTAATTGAAACTCCGTACAAATTTGGTCAGGAGAAACTTTTTTTCGACGCTGCGGGTAACGCGTGACGCGACCGAAAAGGGCGAATTGCAAATTTGCAAAGCATATGTGAAGTCCAATAGCATTTGAATAAAGCTTCATGTGCGCTTATCTTTTTGGTTTGTGATACTTTTTTGTGTAGAAGTGTTGCCAATGCGAACAAATAGTAACTTGTCACTTCAAGATGGATTATGCGGCTACAAGGAAACGAATCTTATTTTGCCTAAAGCAATAAAACCACTTGTAAGCCATCTCGTACTCAAGTTTAGGGTAAATTGAACAAAAAGAAAGCTATGCAGTACAGTCGAGTTTGTATTGTAAAATAGTTAAATACGATAGTTTGCCTTTTGAAAGTTAAACGACAGGTACTTGGAACGTATAACCTGTTTAACAATGCATTAGTTTTCAAGGCCCTAAAATGCATGAAAAAAGTAACCTTGCTAAAATAGGCAATATAAACCTGTTTTTTCACACCAGAATGCACAAGAATTAGTCTAATAATTGCGTTTGAAGCTTTTGAGATCACTTTCTGGGGAAAAGAACAAACCATCACAAAAAGTACAGAAAATTTTTCCGACCAGAAAACGGAGAAGTCAAAATGTGGAGTATTTTGGACAAAATAACGGAGCAGGTAGAAGACAGGTTTTGACTTTAAACTCCAAACTTTGACGTTTTTGATTTTTATACAAACAAAACACTCGGTAACAAGGCGAAGAAAATAATAACCTGCGGTGGGTTTCGAACCCATGACCTCAAGAAGTTCGGGTCAAACTTCTTCCAATAAACAACACAGACCGAGTGGTCTTGGGATTCTATTTGAAGTATTTGTAACCGATGTAATTGTGTTTAGGTGACGAAGTTCAGCACGTTCTTCGGTCAATTGTGGTACATTGTGGTTTTCGTCTTTCGTCTCATTGTGGTCGTCACCTTAGGCGGAGCAGGTGAGTTACCGAAGTTTTTATCTTCAATCTAGTGGCCTTTGTTTGGAGAAGTACTTTTCTCGCTTGCAGAATTTTGAATTGTTAGTTATCGAAAACAGCTACAAACGCAAGTTTTAAGTTTCGTCTTTGTCATCGTTTTTTCTGTCACTTTCTTATCGCCAGAAAAGTAGGTTTTCCAACAAATTAAAACCAAAAGGGCCCTTGAAACTTTGTTTTTTACTACATTAAAAATTGAAGGTTTGAAGCCAGTTAGGAATTTTTTTGAAAAAACGTAACACTCGTGTTAAATTGTTTTTACACGAAATCGTTTTTACACAACATTAACACCACAAACTCCTTTTAGTGCAATGTGGTTTGTAGTGTATTTCTCCATCGCTTCAACCAGACGGTTAAGGTCGATTACTAATCACCTGAAACTTCTGTTTTAGTGTACGGCGATGAACAAGCGAATTTCAAGTGCGACCATAAACATGATTATTGCGGAACCATCTGCTACAACCAGTTCGCCAAGATGTCTCACCTCAGGTTCTGGGGGTTCCAGGTGCGCGTGGTTACTTTAGTGTAGTTCGGGATTTTGAATCGTAAGAAAATTTATAAATTTTTTACATACCAGATCCGGTCTTCGAAACTGTTTTTTTTTTGTGTTAGAAACATAACCTCTACAGAACTTGTATACACTGTACTTGCAGTTATGTTTTTAATTAGACTACCCCTCAAGATCGTATCTTGTGTTCACATGTTTTTCCTTTGTTTTAACTAGGGTTTGTTGATATCTTTTAGTCATGACATATTTGTTTAAAAAGTTAGTTGTGAACCACGCAACTCAACTTAAAAATTATGTTGTAAAACCCAAGATGGCAGAAAGCCCAACGCACGGCATTAAACGTACTTTATGTGATACCAAAAAATATTAACACAGTTTTCTGAAGGTGCAAACAATCTCATTTGGTGTTTAGCTCCGTAAAGCAAAAAACGTTTGGTTTCGAATCGTAATATTTGATATAAGCTCGTATTTGGATTCGATAAGATAATCTTATAACGAGTAATTTAGTTTCGAATCCTACTACCCGATACGAAACACACTTTTGGATTCGAAATCTTGAGGATTCGATATCCTACAGTGCATCGATATCTACTGGCCGATTGTGCGGGCGCCAGACTTTGAATTATCGTGACGCGAAATCGTGAGGATGTGTTCCCTTAATAATTTGAAATGTCTGTGCTTTTTGGCATGACATTTGGTCCTTCCTGCAGCGGTAATGATTACTCTTTACGAATGCGACTTCCTAATCCCAGTTAGACGCCTTCTTATGCGACCCATATGAGTTTTAAAGCTTTTAACTAAACGTTTTGAGTCAATTTGCAGTTATTACTCTGCTTTTTTTCTGTCTAACGCAAGTTTGTTTTTTTATGTTTTGGTCAAGCAAGATTTTTTCAAATTTCTTCAAATTTTTACACATGATAAGATGGGTATCTGAAAGTTGTGCATTGACAACTTTTCACTCCGATGAGCCCACAGGCCCCCAAAACGTGAAATTTCTAATTTTTATTAGGGGATGGACTGATATTTTTACTCGGATTTCTTTGGCAACAAGTACTACTCATATATTATTGTTCAATTAACTTATTATTAACAGTCTTTATCAGCGTGGCTGACTTGTTGGGCCCATTAGTCACGAATTCGTCACATAAAACTTGTTTTGTACCCAAATCAGACCGTCACTAATTGGATGACTCACCCAATTCAAAGACCGCATTTATACAACCCAGTTTCTACTTATAATTGCCGTTTTGAATAGGGTTCAAAGTACACATTAAACACGTTGAATATAGGCTTTCAAAAAACCTGACAAACACTGTTTTTAAATTATCACACTCTCACCTGTTTCTACAGTAGTTAGTTGAAACAATCAATACAAACTGTGAAAACAAGTTTGAAAATTACTTCTGAGGGCATTGTAAAAAAGTTGAAATGACTTTTAGTGCGGGTTTGTGACGTCAGAAACTTGTAACAGTTTATATTTAACACATATCCATGGTGTCTGCGCTGTATATTAGTGAAGAACGAGCGGAGTTGCATTTTCTTTTAGCAAACAGCACTTGTGCCGTGTGGAGTTGGTAAAGGCACACTTACAAAGCATGACAAGATGCCGTTAGTTGGAATCAGTTGTCCTTTCGCAGTCGTTATATGTCGATTAGAACGGGCGAAATGCGACAAGGGAACGTGCAGGAAGGACTTGATACTCAGCCAACTATTAAACCGTGCGCAAATTCTGTGACTCAACAAACGACGTTACGTTGCATCATTCGAATTCCCCCGCAGAGAAATCATTGTGACAGTTGAAAAAATTGCTTACTAAGGAAATGGGAGACACGTAACTGGTATTTTGCCGTCTCTAAACGAGAAGGCGCAGCCCTGAAGGGCATTAGCGCTGACTAAACTAGCAATTTGACCGCGTCCGTGCGAGCTGTTACGCAAAAACCGCCCACGAGCACATGAAAATTGCGTGGGTTGCACAACCTGCAGCATTTTAGGATAAAATTAAACATTTTTTTGTAGTTTCTGTGTAAACCAGGCGCAGTGGAACCAAACTGCCATCAAACAATTGTTAGAGAAATACGGCAAAGGTTTGGTAACCTGGTATAGGTTGCATCAATGCTTTCCATTTTTACATAATATGTTACATACTAAACAACTGTAGTTTAAGCTACAATGCCATTCCCCAAAGTTTGCAATATATTGTGTGTCGACTACAATACTAGTTTTAACAGCTGGAACAATCTTTTGTAAAGGTTGTTTACCCGATGCAAAAAAACGACAAATAACGGTTGTGACAAAAATGTGCAGAAAATACATTAAACATTCACGTTTTGTGTTTCAACCACACATATTACCCAGTTATGCAATATTACGCTATTCTAACGAGTTTAATGCCTTTAAACAATTTCGAAATCCCTCTATTCAAGCGCTTAAATCATCGTTTAAACGTTACACCGAGTCTTATACAGACGAATCAAGGTCATCCCATCACGCAAGAGGTTTGCCTGAATAGAACAAATTCACAAAATCGGAAATGGAAAGGGTCGTGCGGCATTTAGCATTGAGTTGCCGTTCAACTCTATATCCGTTCCTTCTCTGCTGTCTAATTCAGAGGTTCGCGGAAGTGTTTTGCGGCACCCATTTGCAAAGACTTATAAACCGTGGCACCCATACCGGCTTACATGGCAATTATAAGAAGAACAATATAATGTATACTGTCGTTCTAAAGTTTGTTCATGAGGTTTAGACAGTCTATTTTACAAGCATTATTTACTGCCACCTGGTAATACTTAACTTAAATGGAAAAACAATTCTAGTAAATTGGTCATGGCACCCCCTGAGCCCTGTAAATGGCCCTCGGTTCGAAAACACTGGCCTCATGTCTGTGAACAAGCTTGTTGACAATTGTAGCGACCAGTCACATTTTTCTTCCGGTAAATAGTTTTCGCAGAAGCCTCGTTACATTGATTTGCCTGGTGGCGCATAATGTTGTTAAACTGGCCGTGGATTAAAGCAGCTAACTTTAAATGAATAGAAACAAAAACACTTCAAACAAAAAAGCCCACTACGCTATTTTTATCGAGCAATTAACCTCAAGCGTTTTGTGTTTAGCTTTTGGCCGTCACTTTCCCGACCGTACTTTTCCATTTCTTCTCACTCTACATGTCGTCGGAGATTGAAAAAATCAACGAATTGGAAAAAGCCATCGGTTTCGACCCAGAAAACCAGAAAGTCACGGTAGGTGCAAATTTTGATCAGTTTTTAAAGCTGTATAAAGTGGGTTTTGGAAAAATAGTTTTAAGAACAAAGAGCAGTATGTTAAATATAATTTTTGATAATATTAGCTTCCAAAAACAAATTCAACTACAGAGGTGGCGTTCTTTATATAGCCATTGTACATACAATACGACCCTCCATATGATACTTTCCACTACCCTTCTTGGCATTTGACACTTTATGAAAAGGATCCATAATATAAGGCGCCAGCGAATCTAAAACGCTTGTGTACTTATCAGCCACAAACGAAATTATAAATGTCGTTGGCATTAATTCCACTTGAAAAATCAAACGGAAAAAATAACGTCAACAACTTCCAAAATCAAATTCAATTTTGTGCCAGCAAACTAAAACACTAGAAAATTTTACCACCAGGCAACTTCAAACATGGCTTATTTGGGCGTTTGAGCTCCTAAACGCGCAAAGAAATTATAATAAAAGTTCAAGACAAACGTAAAAGATGACAAAAATAAAATAAAAATCCCACAAATGATTTTCGTACCCTGGACAGGACGTGACCTTCAGTTTGTGCAACCTTCCCTGAAGGGCATCTTCATTTTTTTGTCGCGAACCAATCGACTTTGTACGTGCAGGAAATCGACGGCAAAGAACGTGAGCTGAAGAAAATCTCGCGAAAAAAGAAGACTGTCGGCAAAGTGAAGACAAAGAAGGTCTACTCGGGCGGTTCGATCAAAGAGGTAATTCCCATGACTTGCTTAAATCAGCCAAAAACGATTAGCTGAAGTCGGCAACTAGAATCTTGTCACGAACATATATTTTTTGGCTTTCCGTCACACCAATCTGTGGATTGCGGCATAAAAGCCG
>QXVZ01030401.1:4137-16945 GCA_008931825.1 Phallusia fumigata
CTGCACCAATTTTTCTTTTCATATACTGGATCTGCATGAACAAAGCTACCCTTAAGACGAACTTTTGTTGTGTTTACGGCTTGAATCAATCGACAATCAAAGCTGTAATACTTATACCTTTACTGCTGTAGTGGTGTTTAGTACGTGGCTTGGGATTTCAACTTTAATCTGACAAACTCCAGATACTAACGACATTCGACCAGTGATGTCATGTAACATGTTTGACGTCATAGCAGTTGCCGTTGCACTCTGAAAGTTTCCAACTTCGAAGAGCATTTGAACCTTTGGATATAAACTACGGTAATACAACTTAAGGACCGTGTGTTAAACTGCAGGCTTACCGAAACGTCATAGGAAGTATTTGACTTAATATTTCCTATTGTGCTCGTGTAGATGTGGTTGCTTGTCGAAGTTTGTATTACAGCTTTGCTGACATTAACAGAGTGACTGTTGTTTACTGCTGTAACGATGTAAGTTATGGATCCATTGGTACCAGTCATGTCTTTCCAATTAACCGTGATTTGGTCGGGGTAACACTTGCTTGTGCTGAAGATTTCCAATGCTGAAAAAAGCACTTTAATGTGTTTACTACTTATAGTAAGGTATGTTGCTTGATTAGCGACGCTGCTACCTCTGATTTCCAATTTTGTTTGGTTGGAATCAAAGCCGTTATTAGTTGCCTGGCAAACATAAGTACCATAATCCATCAGATCGTTGACGACAAAATGAAGTCGAACTGTTTGAGAATTTGCAGTTTCTCTAACCAAAGTCGTATAAATATTATTAGACGTGGATCCATTTATTGTATTTCCATTTCTGCAAATCAAAACAGTTAAATTTTTGTTCAGTTAATTAGTAAAAATGCGCAAAAATTTGACCTTTTCCACACAACCGTTGGCTTTGGTAATGCGAACGAGATGCAATCAACTTCATAAAGTTGTGACTTTTCTGCAACTACTTCCGATCTTGTAAGTGTTATATTTGGGGCAATTGGAATATGGGCTGTAAAGCATAAACAGTTTCTGAAAACTAACTAGTTAATAACCAGATTCAACTGGAACCGTATCATACCTTTGACCTCTGCCAGTATTGTCGGCCCAGCAGAGTTATTGAACACTCGACATTGATATATTCCAGTTTCAGAAACGTTTGTGATGTTAAGATGAAGCTCGTTTATTCTAAAGTGAGTTCCTTGTGAAATGATTCGCTGTCGTGTGAATGAATGACTGTTGGAAATCACCACGGATTTATCAGACCTGCAACAAACATAAGTGGTGTATGGCATTTGTTGTTGTAGTTTGTTTCATTTTAATCCTCGATGGGCGGAACAGCACCTGAATGCGTTATGTCCGCCGTCGAGCTACCTGCCTCATTGCAGTTCCAAGGGACTATTTTTTATTTGTTTTTTTGAAAAAACAAGCGACCGAGACAGGATTACAACCCACAACCGTGCAGGCAGTTGCGCTATTCTCTTGGCCATCTTGGCGTCCTTCAAATGGCAAAGGTTTCATTAAAAACTTACCTATACCAGCCCACCATTGGTTTTGGATTTCCATACGATGTGCAGTTGATTGTTTCACTTACACCATAGTCAACTGTGGCTTCAGTTCGTGACACAGAAATATTCGCTGGCACTGAATCGTAGTAAAAAGTTTAACAAGGTTTAACAACGATGTCAATAGCATTTGTTGCCGGTCTAACTAACCATAAACTACCAACTGTTGGTTTTTGTCTGTACCAACACTGTTACTTGCAGTACATTGATATTGGCCAGATAGTGAGACATCATTGATGGTTATAACAAGTCGAACTAGGTGTTTAATATCCGAGTTAGTAAGTGTAACTTGATAAACTGGAAAGGCTGTGTTTCTGGATACTGCTACTCCATTCCTAAATAAACGGTTTAAATTTATTTGGTTTGCAGTACAACTCAGGAGTTTTAATGTTTTACCGTTTCCATGTAACGGTGGGTCTTGGATATCCAAACGAAGTGCAATCTACGGCGCTTTGATAGCCGTAACTGGCGATGATCGAAGAATGCGTTGTCGATATGTTCGCTGACACTGCGAACAACCAAATCGTTAACTAAACATTAAAATGTTTTTTCTTTGGTAACGTGCCTAAATTTTTGTACACTAGAAAATGTAATTTATTTAAGAAACCCGTGCAAGTAAAGAATTGCGACCACATTTTATTTGAAAATTCAAACCTTTAACTTGCAAGGTCTTTGTTTTTACTCCACCACCGTTCCAGTTTGTGGCTTCACAAACATAATTTCCTGATTCAGTGGCGTCTCTAATGTTTACAAGAAGCACAGATCGCTCAGTGTAAGGGTCTGTTTGGCTCGAGGTTTGGTAAATGTTGGATGAAGAGGTTACTGTGACTATGGTGCTGTTCCTGTAAACGGTTTCACATTTGTTAAATTTGCATTTTATCTTTGGGCTATCAAATTTAAAGAGATCTTTTTTGTCGGAAGGATTTTTCCCATGTGTTGATTTGAAATCTGGAAGTAAAATTTTTCTATGTAACTAATAATCACAAAGGGACATTCCTTTTTGCATCCTAAACTTACGACATTACGTAGCATACCAGTGCCAGCGTTAAGCGCCTGTTACATTAAATCAAAGTAGTTGTAGCTCCATACACATACGTCACGTATTGTTGGAAGCTACGTCACATCCTAATCGTAACAAATTAATAATAACCTTTTCCATCGCACAGATGGGTTAAGATATCCGGTTGCTGTGCAAGTTATACTTTGTACAGTTTCATAGTTCGCCACAATTTCACTTCTGTCCACTGAAAGTTGAATGGATTCTGTGAGGGAGTATCAGTGGTAACGAATTAAAAGTATAATTTATTGAATTCGTAAATTTCACATTGGCGGTTTATTTTACAATTTTACCTGTTATTTGTAAAGCCACACTTGCCACGGTTTGACAAGCTGAATTCTTTCCTACAATTTCGATTTGTATGTTTCCAACGTGGGATGCAGTTACACTGTTTATTGGGTAACTGAAGCTTGTTTCGTTATAATTGCTTTGGAGCGTAACTCGTTGGTTGCTGTTGTAAATTGCTGTGATTGTGAGAGGTTCTGTGTAAAGTCCTGATATTGTTCCGCTTATGGTGATAGAATCTCTATATTTTGCTGTGTAACTTGCTTGAGAAAAGGAGATGGTTCTTGATGCTACAATGCAAAGTTGTGAGTGTCACAACGTAAGGGTATTTGAATGTCGTGAAACATTGAGTGTGAAAATCATGAAACGTAGACAAAAAATAGCTAGTAATGAAAAAGGTAAAATAACTCGCGCCAAAGCATGTGTGAAAATCTTACTATGGAAGGTTGGGATCTACGTTTTTACGTACCGTTGTTTTGGCAAATGTAGTAGTTAGATCCATCACAACCACCAGCATTCCATCCCCATATACTTAATTCCCGTACAAGCTGAACACACAAACCATTTCCAACATTTCCTTTTCTCCATGCTGTGTATCCAACATTTGTCCACGAACCTGGATTCAGTAGCATGTTACTAAATTTAAGGCGAAAGAAAGAAAACAGTCACCAGCAAAAAGCAAAATTCTTTTCGAAACAAAGATCCTACGTTTTTCTATAGTCTACAAAAGATGACAACACCTGGTTTTTTAACACCTGGTTAGACAAACCTATCAATTTTGAAAGTTTTAAGAAGTACTTCATACCTTGCGGTGTTACTTTTGTCATCGGTAGTTTATAAAACTTTGTGTTAAAACTTTTACAAAGTGGTTACCTGTGAATGATGTTCGTGTTGCAAACACTGTTCCATCCAACCATTGAAACGTGTTAGCAAGAGACCTTCTTTTACTTCCCAGATAGATGTCTGCAGAAACATGACATTTATCAGAGATCATTCCAGAAAAAATTAAAATAATATTTTTGGTGGATGCTGGGATTGTTCGTTCTTAAGAAATTTCTGCGCAGTTTTTAAGTTACGCAAACGTGCCAGCACATCAAATAAAATCAACACTTACAAACATTTCCGCTCGGCCACTTTGCTTGCGCTTTACGGACGAGTAAGTTTTGTGTTTCTGCATCCTTGATACTAGAAAGTGTTCCATCATTATTCATACAAGCAGTATTTGCATCATCCCAGTTTCGTTTGCTGGTAGATAGCACATAGAAACGACCTTTGCATGCATCACCTATTGAATGAACAAACAACTATTCAAATCTGAAACACTAGTTTGACCTTAAACTAAGTGTGGTATTGCGCAATGTTTAATTTACGTAATTGTCCAAACAAACGTCAAGAATATTGTGTCACGTGATATTACTTACCGTGTGCGACTCTGGAAAAGATTAAACCTTGAAGAAATACTAGCACAAGTGAACCGGCAACCTTCATTTCGTCCAAATTGCGGTTCCGTGAATTTTACAAAAGCTGCATATGGCGTCTTCTTTGTGTTTTCGTCTTTCTGATTTGCCACCGCTGATCTCCCACTCGATTCTATATTCGTGTCACTGCTGTGGGCAGCTCATTAGGGCGTGTTTGTAATATTTATAGGCATCTTTAAGCTCGGTAGGTATATATTTGGCTCGCAACATTTTGTTTACTATGTCTTGTCATCTTCGCTAAACAATATTGTACTGTGTGTTCAATATAGTGCTTTAAATTAGTACCCACCTTTTCAAGTCGGCCCTTTAATGTAGTCAAAGCTGCTGTACCATCACATATAGATATTTTGCAAATTAGACGTTCAGTTCAAGATTTATCGGCAACTCTTATTATATTGGTAAATTAATTTGTTTATTTTTGTCGTTTCAGAAACCACGGTTTCTGTCATTGTTCGGTTTGTTGCTGGGTTTATCTTTTCTATGCGACTACGTCATGTTTGAATGACGTAGCTAACGTCACGTGTGGACGTGTAAAGCCGTTAGATTTCTTTCTTATATTGGCGTTACAGTTTTTTACACGCCTTGAGAAACGGCTGCTGGCAAGTTCCTGGAAGTTTGGGTTTATGTGGATATTAGTACATGGTTGTCAAGTGGTTGGTCGCCACCAAGGTAGTATCTCAGTAGCAAACACCTTTTTGCTATATCTGTCAAATTCTAGGACACTCGGTAAAAAATCATAGCAAAATCGCTCGATATAGCGTTTTTGTTGCACTAAAAACCAAAGACATAAACTACTGTTTTTCTTTGAAATAAAACTCATGGCTGAATTTACTACTGTTGCTATAACTGTATTGAAACGTCAAATTTAGTGTTATTGTCTGTTTATGCTTATAAGACCGTGTGTTCTTCAAGCAACATAACAAATATATTTATTTTGATCATAGAGATACGAGATACATGATTTAATAACAACGTAGACGAAAATGTTGCCAAATCACTGCATCTCGATGACCTTCTGGTAAATTTGTATTGAAAAATCCGCAACCAAATTCGGCTGCTTATTTATAACTTAGCTATGACGAAAAACACCTACATACGAGAACATTAAGATGCAGTCACAAAACGTTGGAATATTCGAAACAAACATGCCGAAAGAATTCCGTGATGTCACAGACATGATAGTCAACAAAACACTCTCCCCAAAAAAACAAGTGTTGTGGACGGAAATGAACTGTACAACGTATGGGGCTAAAGTTAAAAATCAACCAACAAAAGTACGCTGTGTTACAGAGTAGAAGCGACATATGTTGCTGAACTGTGAAGTTTTCTCACATGCAGCTCTCATACACAGTTTGCGAACCAGTATAGGAATGGATCAACGAATAACAAGCCTTGTATTGATCCTGAAACGTGAAAAGACCAGTATAAAAGCACTAAAGGTAATGCGTAAATCAACTGTGATAGGTTGCAATGTACCTACTACTGTTCAGCACAAAACATTTCGTTACGTAAGCACGCTCGCTTTAGATGATATCCTTACACAAGTACTAGAAGTTTTTACCTTTGTCAGATGCATTTCGGGCAAACCATCTGTGATTCCTTTAACTGTACCAAACACATCAACTGTCTTCTCGGCTCTGTAGCGAGTCACAAGATTCCAGGCAGCACAAAAGATAATAGATTTTGTATTCAGGCTTCTAGAGTAGATAAAATGGTAAATCCCAAAAGTATCTTCAAAATTTAACAAACCGATGATAGTGTGTGTGAAATGGGTTTTGATTTGTTGTTATTGCTAATCGATGCATTGTTCTTGTTATTACCTGGTCAGTAGTAAGATGCCGCATACTTCCTGGACTCCGTGTAGAGATTCTACAAGTGACATAAATTCAATCAAGTCTTTGTCATTCTTGGGCGTGTCCGTGTCAGACCATGAATTAAATTCAAGCAAATGCAATGAGTTCTGAGGAAATAGAGAGTTCAAGAATTCCAATAAACAACCCGAATTGTTTGAATATAGCTTATGTTACCTCCACGTGCCGTTTGCTGTCTATTACTTGCAACTTGTTAACTTTCCATTGTTTGTGGTTGTTTGTTTCAACTACCTTAATGCGGACATCGCCATAAGTTGCTTCTGTGTTGGAATGAACTGGCCAGAATGACTGTGTCTAAAAACAAACATTTTATTAAAACTTGATGCACATGTATATCCTATTATAACGGTTATAGCTTCTCACATGTGTTTTATCCAGCTGAATCACAAATCGTATGTTTTCCTTTGTAATGGTAGTCAGAAATTTTTCCATTGCTGCACTTCTAGGTTCTTTTGCAATCATCAATCGATTGCTCACATTATAAGCCTGTAGATATAGACGGCGTTATATAGCGTAAGAACCATTTTGTAATTTCATGTTCTTTGAATTTGTTTAGATATCCTGATGGCCGTGAGAAATGTGTTGACATCCGGGAATTCTTGACAGCGATTAGAAAGGCAAGTAGTAATTCTTATTAGGCTGCGTTTTTGTAGATGATTTTTTTGCAGACAATTGATCACTGCTGGCTACTCGCTTTATTAGTTACTAAAAAGTGCTAGAAAATCATTTGGTGGTTGGTTTTGTGCTCATCAACTCACCCCAACTTCACTAATTTCATTCTGTTGGCTCAATCCACCACCGACTTTGTTCAAATCACAAAATGTGTTTTCAAACAACATTTGCAGGTTGTCAAATTCCTTGTCTATTTCACCAGATAGGGAAGATCTATTAAAAACAGTAAATTATTGTTAAAATGTCACAGTTTAGCTCAAATTTGTTCTTACCTATTGTGTTGACGAATTCTTTGGTCCAGTTGTTGTGCGTTTATTTCAATATTGTTCAACACAATTGATTCAGTAAGAAGTTTGTGCAGAAGAACATATTGTTCCTTGAATGGATTACACGCCATTTTAATAAAGTCGAAAATGATTGTTTTTTATTGAGTTCACTTACTGCAGATACAACTGTTTCCATATTTTGTTCCTTCATTTCACAAACTGTTTGATAAACGTCAACTGAACCACTCTCTCCTAACTCCCTCATCAAGGTATCAAACGCAATCATAGTTCCAACACTTCCTTTGTCAGCACTGCAGAAGTATTTGTGAATACTTGGTTTGATATAAGTTCCCATCAAAGCGTTTACCTGCTATGGATCACCATTGCAACGTCAGGATCAGTTTGCATTTCAATGGTTTTTCTAATTTCCTTTGAAAATCTCTGCAAAGCCGTGGTTGACCCAACAGGGCTATCCCAGGCCAAGAAGTGACATTGTGTTATTGTTCGTTGCACCTAAATGACAAACAGGAGGTATATGGTCACTTGTCTTGAGAGATGATTTGCCTATTCCCACTTACCGCCATGTAGGTATTGTTGTCTACATTTTCTGAGACAGACAATTTCCTGATAATATAGCTGCCTCTGTGCAGCGACTCAGTCAATGAAACACGCATGTTTTCGAAGTTTCTAAAATCACCAATGAGATTCGGCCAATAGGGGGCGCCGTTTTCCTGTACACCGAACAAATTTGTTGTGGTTTAAATGGTACACACATTTTGGACCTTACAGTTGTTTTGCTGTGTATGTTGTCCAGCATTACGACAACTCTAACATTTTGTTCCCAAATCATTGTCCAGAATTCATCAACTGTTGTCTCAGTTGGGTTTTGGGTTGCAATCCACATTTTTCGAGGCTGGTGTTTCTGTTAGAAGATTGCTTGATTATCTCGTTAATTCTGTCACACATAGCTTGTGAAGTTACTGAATTAATCCAAACGCTGCGTTGTCAACAACATCCGGGTTACTTTACCTCAACAGTAGATATGTTAATGTATTGCTCTTCGTTTCCATTAACTTGACGTTGATGACGAATTAGTTGATTGTAATCGTCTGTGAATACAGTGACTTATTAAATCTGAGGTATTTGGACACAAATTAGATACAAATGTGACATACATGGATGAATGTTTTTGTATGGATTTTTGACACCCTTGGTTTGATGGACCGTTGGATTTTTGAAACGCTTGTTGATTTTCTGCAACGAAAGAGCAATAGATAAAAACAACACAAAGCTTGTATTTTTGCATGGAAAATGGATACTTTCTAATTGATTTGTGTCAAAAACAACCTACTGCAAATTGTGTTCTCAGCGTTAAATGTTCACTGGTCAAACTTTTGATGTAAAACTCCTTGAAACCACTTGCTTCAATTCGAGTGTTAATTGCTTCCTCGAATTCCAGCACTGCAGAGTACAGAAATTGTCACATTTTACAATAGCTTGGAAGTGTTGGTTGTTTTTTTGTTTTTATGTACCTCTTTTCGAAAACTTTGGGATTGTATGTCTTTTCTGATGTTTTTGCCTGAGGTATGACTCGATCCGTTTTCTGTGATAGAAAGTAGCGGACTTTGGTAATTATTTAGCCAAAGCTTTGCTCGGGCACCTTGAAGTGCGTATTAGGTACGGTCTTGTGTTTCAGTAATGTCACGTACCTGGACAAAATAGCCAAGGCCATCAGGATAATAGCTACTACAACAGCAAAAGTTGTTCCAATAATTGTTTCTGTATTTACTGAAGCCGATGTAGAAGGAACATTTTCTACAGCAAAAATTGGCTTATGTGAAACTTAATTTTCAATGTTGAGTTAAAGCTAAAGCTTGATCAACAGTTCCAGCAACTTTTTGATGCGCCTTTGTTTGACAGAAAGTAGTTGTGGGAAATCAATGTTTAACTTACCTATATCCGGCAATCTTTCGCACTTCCCACTAACTTTGAATATGGCATTGGAGCAAAGGCTTGTACTCAGTTGATATGTAGCAATGAGTTGTTGATTTTCTTCAATCAGTACGTTGTATTCAATTAATGCGCTGGAGAAGAGTTTGATTTCTGTCTCATTGCCTTTCCCCTCGTTGTCACCAATCCATTTCTTGATTAATCGGATCTGCACAAATGATTTCTAGTTAAAGAATTGCGAAATCGACCTTTGTAATTGAAGCTAGAAAAGATTACGTTTATGGCATCTGTACCTTAACACCTGTGGTGACGTTCAATACTTTGGAAGGGATTACAACTTTAATTTGACAAAATTCGGATAAAAGCGACATTTGGCCGATAACGTCACGAAACACACTTGACGTCACAGCGGTTATTGTGGGGCTTTGGAAGCTTCCAACTTCGGAAATCATCTGAACCTTTATGTATAGAACAGTTGAATACAAATAGTAATGTGTGGGCTGTGCAATATAACGGAAGCTTACCGATACGTCATAGGCAATATCCGGCTTCAGGTGTTCTATTGTGCTTGTGTAGATGTGGTTGCTTGTCGAATTTCGAGTGACAACTTTACTGGCATTTACAGAGTGGTTGTTGTTCACTGCTGTTTCAATGTGGGTTATGGATCCATTGGTACCCGTCATGTCTTTCCATTTAACTGTGATTCGGTCGTGGTAACATTTACTGGTGCTGACGATATCTAAAGCTGAAATTAAACATTGCTTGATGGTAATAACGGACTGCGAAAAAGAGCTGCAAATTAAAGTTTTACCTTTTATTTCCAATTTAACTTCCTTTCGGTCTGTTTTGCTGTTTGTTGCCTGGCAAATGTAAGACCCTGGATAGGTCACATTGGAAATGAGGAAATGTATTCGAACTGTTTGTGAAAACTCAGTTTTGTTGACCAGACTTGTGTTGGCATGGGTGAATATGGATTCATTTATTGGAAATCCATTTCTGCAAATTCAAAACAACAGCTTTAACTTTGTTTAAATGTATTGTAATAAATGTGACCTTTTCCATATAACTGTGGGTTTCGGAAACCCGTATGAGATACAATCCACTTGGTAAAGTTGTAAGTTTTCTACAACTATTTCCGAACGTGTAAGAGTGATATTTGACGGCACTAAAACAAGTAAAACATCGTCGTTTTATCATTAGAAGGACAATTGTTTTTACTCACCGTATACTGTTAAAAGTTGCCTCTTGTCAGCTCCAATACCGTTACTTGCTGTGCACGAGTATTGACCAGATTGTGTGACGTCACCATTTGTAAAAACAAGACGAACCCGATTTTCGAATGTCGATTTAGTGACAGTTGTTTGATAAACAGGTGAAGTTTGATTGTTGCTCACCATTGATCCTTTCCTGGATGCAAATGCATTACGTCGAATTAGCTTGGTATGTCACAGGAATTTGTGAATTCCTTCTAACTATTTTGGCAATAATATGCGATCTCACATAACATCGCAGAAAAATTGTTTGTTTCCGACCAGGATTTTTGTGACATATTACTTAACTTGTTTAACTGATTACCCTTTCAAGAGAGTACTCGTTTTTCATTCGTAAACATATTCTGACCGTCTTCACAAAACCCACCTCGTCCATTCAACTCTGGGCAGCGGAAATCCGAACGAAACGCATTCAACTGAGCTTTGTTGGTTAAGTACGATTGAAGATTGTGAGATTGATATGTTTGCTGACACTACAAAATACAGTTTTCCTTTAGCTTACAAAATAGTTTTTGCTTAATCTGCATTTGCAATAACTAGTGCAAACCTTTAACTGCCAAAGTCTTTGTCGTTGCTTTGCTGTTATTCCAGTTCAAAGCATTACAAACATAATTTCCTGCTTCGGTCACATCTCTAACATTAATATTAAGCACAGATTGCCCAGTGTAAGTGTTTAGTTGACTCGTGTTTTGGTAAATGATAGATGCAGACTTTGCTGTTACCAGTGCATTGTACCTGTAAATAATTCCTTTAATTCTGGCTGTTAGTCTGAGGCAACTTTGTCAAATTGCATTAGGAACATTATTTCTGCAACAGAACATAAAATTAGGTAACAAAACCAAACCAACATGCATATGTCATTTTGTTAACACGAAGTATCTGATTTTATAACTGGAATATCATCCGAGTTGCTTTGTACATAATTCCTAGTTGAAAAATAAAGCACGAATCACCTTGTCCATCGGACTATTGGATAGAGATATCCAGTTGCTGTACAAGTTACCCTTTGCTGGGTTCCATAGGTCAACATAATTTCACTTTTATCAAGAGATAATGTAAGGGAGTCTGTAAGTTATCGTATTTAACTTATTTCTAGCTCTAAATGTATGTTACATTTGGTCAACATGTAACAGTTTTACCTGTTATTTGCAAAGACACATTTGCCACAGTTCGACAAGAAGTACTTTTTCCAACAATTTCGATTTGAACATTTCCAATATGGGATGCAGTTACACTACTTATTAGGTAACTGAAGCTGGTTCCATTATAATTGGTTTGGAGCGTAACTCGTTGGTTGCTGTTGTAAATTGCTGTAACGGTGAGAGGTTCTGTGTAGAGACCTGATATTGTTCCGCTTATGGTGATTGGATCACCAATCTTTACCGTGTAACTTGATTGCGTAAAAGAGATGGTTCTCGATTCTAAAGGAAATAAGTACGAGCAGTAATAAGTAAGATCACATGAATGCGAAAATAAATTTTCGTAAAAAATTATTGCAAATTAACTGTGGAAATTATAAAATGGACCTGCAAGTGTAGACACAAAAGTTTCGAAACCAAACAGTTAAAAGGTTTGCATGCAAACCTATTGTCTGTCAGAAACGTCCAAACTTGCTATGAGAGATTGAGCTGTACGTTTTTACGAACCTCTTGTTTCGCAAAAATAGTAGTTAGATGCATCACAACCACCAGCATTTTATCCCCATACATTAGATTCTCTCACAAGTTGAACACAGAAACCACTTCCAACTATTCCGTTAATCCATGTTGTGTATCCAACGCTTGTCCACGGATCTGAGTAAAGTATACCAAGCGTTAGTTGACCTGGTAGTCATGTAAAGTTTGTAGATTCGATCACTGTGGTTTGTTATTTTGTTTTCTGACTAGGTAATGTTATAATTACCAACTCTTTGAATCAAACAAAATATTTGGAATTTACAAAACATATTAGCTACAATGTACTTAGCAAAACGCATAAACTACAACTGTGCATGTGTTTCTTCGTATGCAAACAATCAATGTAAAATAATGAGTGGGTATATTCTTTTAAAAAGGGTAATAGTGTGTGTGGAATTAAAATATTGTAAAAGCGGGTCTTTTGGTTTTGCTTTTGTTGGAAAAAACACCAATCTAACCTTTTCAAATATACGTTTATTGACAGCATTATAAATACAAAATATACATGTACGTAATAAATTTCTGGAAAATAACTAACTGGTAAAAAACAACTAAACCTGATGATGATGATGTTCGTTTCGCAAACACAGTTCCATCGGACCATCGAAATCTATTATCATTAGTATTTCGTCTACTACCCAAATATAAATCTGCATGAACAAGATTGTTTATCAGCTAACAGTAATTTACGTTTGTTTTCTGCTTTTAAACTTACAAACATTTCCGC
>QXVZ01030405.1:0-13903 GCA_008931825.1 Phallusia fumigata
CCCCCTTACCATTAGGTGTAAGTGACACCGAACTGGCAGATTATTTTAATAATAATGATTAAACGGACTCCTAAACATTGTAACACAAAATTGGCATGTCCCCAGCCATGGTTGTGGATGCAAGACCAAACGGGCCGAGGGAAGGCTCAAAGGGCAAAAAATGCGTTTTTTTCTGGCGTGAAATCTAGCCAACTCGCATTCAGGGGGAATAACAGCTATCTCCGCGGAAAATGGCTAAACATAAAACGTAGTCGTTTCAGCCTACAGGGAGGTTTGTACACAAATGAAAATAAGTCACTCCCCTTACATACAACAGAACAGTGTGAAATTGCCGTGTGTGGCAGGCATAGAATATATTTTAACTGTCAACAAGACGAAACATCGAACAACAGCAAACTGTTAGTTGATTGCTTCATGATGAAACACGTTCTTTAACAGTGAAAACAATTATATTTGTCTGCGCCAAAAAGTGCTTCACACGTTGGGACAGGTACTGCATCTGCTCTTCTCAAAAAAAATTCACAATTTTTGTCAAGAGAGCTTAGTAANTGGCAGGCATAGAATATATTTTAACTGTCAACAAGACGAAACATCGAACAACAGCAAACTGTTAGTTGATTGCTTCATGATGAAACACGTTCTTTAACAGTGAAAACAATTATATTTGTCTGCGCCAAAAAGTGCTTCACACGTTGGGACAGGTACTGCATCTGCTCTTCTCAAAAAAAATTCACAATTTTTGTCAAGAGAGCTTAGTAAAGCAGAAAAGGCTCAGCGGTAGGACTAAGAAATGTAAGATCAAATGCGGAAGTCCAACAGTTAGGCCAAGAGCAACAGATTTTTCTACCGAGATTTGAAGATAGGCCACATGGTTGTTGCTGCACAAGTTTGTATCTTTGCTGATTACAATTCGTCCTTTTTGGCTGCCACAGGTTCTTCCTCCTCCTCCTCCTCCTCTTCTTCTTGTTCATCTTCACCTTCCGTTGGATCTTCAGGCTCATCCTAAACATATTTTAAAACATTGGTAAAAATTGTAAACTTATAAACACAAGCATATTGGTACCACAAACCTCATTCACTTCTCCTTCAGATTCATCATCTTCATCTTCATCATCCTCTTCTTCAGTGGCTTTGGCTTTCTCTTCCTCTTCACGTTTTTTCCTTTCCTCCTCTTCATGTGCATCTCGCATCTTCTTTTCTCCCTTTACAGTTGTGCTCAGGATAGTCTCAGCCTCCTTCTTTGCCTCTTCGGGATCATCAGTAATAAGGAAATTATCGAAAACAGTTCCAGATTTAACCTGCAAACAAATGCAACATACTTTTAACATAGGATTTACAAATGTTTGCATGTCAATGTTGTGAGGTAAACATCGAAATATAATTATCTTGTTAAAATGCTACTCCAACCAGATCCACTAACACATTTTAAGTGCACAATGCATTACGTTTTTACCAAGGAACCCTAACATGCAAGTGAGTACTTTGTAATATGTATTTACCTGCCACAGATCCAACCCAATTACACCGAAATCCTCGTACATGTACAAATTATCATCAGCTTCATATTCAGGATTGTCGATCATGGGGTGCACCCACTTTCCACTGTAGTTTGGGTTGTCAATTTGTTTTGCCTTCCATTCTCCCTTGTATTCGGGGTTGTCAATCATTGGTGGCTCCCATTCTCCATCCATCTCCTCATCCCAATCCTCTGGCATGGTAGCATCTGGGTCAGGGATGTGTTCAGGCTTGACCCAATCCTACACACAAATATAGTGTTTAAAAATAAACTCCACAACAATACAAAATTGGGTAAACAATTTTAAAAAGCCTCGGGAATTAATATTCCATCTGTCAAAATAAGTTGTTTCGCTAGTCGGAACCTAAAAGAACGTTTAAACATGGTATCTTTACCTCAGGCATTTCGTCTGTTGGGTCTGGGATCTTTTCGCGGTCATCCCAATCTTCAGGTTTCTTTGCCTCGGGATCTTTAATCTGTTTCGCTGGCAAAAAGTCCCAGTCTTCTTCAAGACTACCAGTTTGAGCACTGTTGTTATCAATGAGCACCTCATACGTGTTGTCAGGTTTTACAATCAAAGTGTAGATATGAGTAGCCTCATCATCCTGCAATTTACAAGGTGTTTACAAATCTGTTTTGCAAACAGATGTACTAAGTGTATTTTGACATACAACTCTATAAATTTATGTGTAAATATAAAAAAATTACAACCTTGCATCGGATGTCTTTTTTAATTAGCAGATTTTTCCCCTTGTAATGAAAGATAACATGAACTTTTTTAGTACCAGGCCCACAGATGTCCGGTCCTACAAAAACCATAAGGTAATGAGCAACAAACTACACACAAAATATATTCATACAAGCTTAGAGAAACCAAACATGAAAATACAGTTTATTCAGGTTCTGTTAAATGCAACGCATTACCGAACATAATGTTGTAGGTGGAGTCTCCACTCATTTCAGTTTGTTCCAATGTTGATGGAAAAATTTTAACATAGCCACCACCACAATCAATAGACTGTTCATGCTTTACAGTGAATTGGACAACAAGTGTTTTGTCTTTGTTTGAAAATTTGTCAAAGGAGCTTGATGTTGCGTAAAATCTGAAAGCAACATATTAAAACATTAGAACATTAAATAAACAAATGTAATAAAATGGTCTTAACAGCACTTTTTTAATTATGTTGATAGCCTTACTAGCAATTTTGAAACTCTAATCTAGTTGTTTACCAACACGTATAACCTACCTAGCATCCTGGCTGGTTTGAAGACCTTTGTCATTTTCATCATCATAAAATTTGCCAGCAGTCCATTTGAATGTACCATAGTCTGATTTATGTTTGGATGCAATCCACCGAGATTCCCAATCAGCTGTAACATAATGAGCATCATAATCAACTGTTTAACATCAAA
Source organism: Phallusia fumigata (assembly GCA_008931825.1). NCBI lineage: Eukaryota > Metazoa > Chordata > Ascidiacea > Phlebobranchia > Ascidiidae > Phallusia > Phallusia fumigata. The sequence goes on from QXVZ01030405.1 coordinate 2,930, forward strand.
CAAAGGCACTTATAGTAGCTGGATACATACCATCATTCAAGTCATCTTTAAAATATTCTCCTGAAGCAGATAAAACTAGAGCACAAAGCCCCAATACTATCGAAACTTTCATATTTTTTAATTAAAGTTACCGTTTTCTCTATTTACCTAAACCCTAAAACAAAAAATTGAAATGAAACCCTTTACCATCTTTACTACTGCTATTGCTTTACAGTGCCAAATAACAAACTATTTTAACAGCAATGCAATAAAACTAAGCAGAATTCAGTACTTATGTTACAAAAGAAAATTGCAAAATGTATCCACCAACTTTAGACTGTTGCAAACTAAAGGCTCACACACACTGAATGACAGCAAACCTGCTGGTGCAACATTTACACACGTTACGGGAAATACAAAATCCACGTTACGCGCTAGCGTTACGTCACGCATAGATTTGGCTTCACGTGGTTGGCTGCAATGCGGCGCAGCGGACCAATGAGAAGGCGACACAAAAGGACATGCTTCAGTGCGTTTGATGGGTAACGCAGCGTGGTTTGCGACAGTTCGTGGAAGGAAGCCTCATGGCTTAATAGATGACAGAGCGTGTTTGTGAAAACTTAGATAAATTTTGGTAATACTCGTTTGATCAAAGTTGTTTTTTTCCGTTTTGTATTTATGTATCAAACCTTTTACATCGAAACCTTCGTCACGGTCTAATAAATTGTAAGATTTCGGTTGTTGGAAACGAAATGTGAGGCAAATTGATAGAAGTTTTCGGTTGCAATTCTTTGGCATGAATATTATTGAATAAGTGACAATAATATATTTTACCATAGAGAACTTACCTCTATGAAAAACACACTAACCCTGGAATTCCAACATCGACGTAAACCAAACTGTTACTTAGGCTTTTGACAAATGGCAGTCTCTGCATCAGTGTGTGCGTTATTTAATAGTGATCATTTGTGTTTATTATGTTTCTGGGATAGGGTTGGGGTTAGTAAATGATAAGCAAACCCACATTCAACAGTTCCTATCTAAACAGCAGATAGGAACAAATCATAAGTGAACCCTGGTTTGCGTCGATGATGCAGTTACTTGGTCATTGTGTCTTCTCTTCCATCAAGATAGCCCATTTCAGTTTCATTTAGATGGCCAATGATGGCAGTACGGTACGGTAAGCACAACTTAATACGTCTCGTACCGTTTCTGCACAATGTACATCAAAAAAGATAAGCTTGCAGATTCTTTGTGGGTCCTGACGCTTGATATCGACGTTTAGATGACATGTGTTGACTGTTGACTGATCACGAACATTTCCGGCTTCAGTGTGCACTGAATTAAAGCTCTTTGCAATCCATTGTAATACCGACACAAATTCGCATTGCTTGCTTTGTTCTGGGCTAATTAGCCTCAAACCCACACATGAAGGATTACTAATCTCGTTTGCACACCAGCGGAAACAATCAGAGAGATGTGGTAAGACAAAATCAAACATTGCGTCGATTTAGGACAGGAAACAATTGCGATTGGGATAACTCGATCTCCCCCCCCCAAAAAAAAAACCTTAATTTAGTTACAAATTTTTCATTTGGCTTTCTATCTCCTTCAGGAACAAAGGCTAAACAAAAATTCTACTATCGTCCCCACATGAATATTCTGTTGACACAATTAGAACGATCACCATTAAAGTCAAAGAGAAAGCAAACTTGGTACGTTTCGCAATCCAAACACTTTTATTTTTTTAAACTCATGAAATATTTGCCCTCCCCACAAAGTTTTAGGCTGGCTACACTGCTGCCAACATCCCAATATGTTGTACTGTTTATCCGTCAATGTATCTCGAGTCAAGTCGTGTTTTTGGCTGCAGTAACTTAAATAGGCCAATATCATAACTCGTGAGTCGTTGCAGACGTAGTTTTTTGAACCACAAAGCAACGATGTATAATGCAGATTCCAAAGAAGTTTTACACTCGCAAACTTCCGCACTTAAACAAAAAATTTGGAAACAAAACACAACTTCATTTCCAGCAGCCTTGTCATAAACTAATCAATAGTTGTGGTAACGGCTCCAACGAAACCAAACATCCGGCGCACGCTTGCAAAAAGTTGCAGAATCCAGGAGCTTTAATTGCCTGCTACATGTCGCCCAACAACTTGGCGTCAAGGAAAAGATGCAGCGTGATTTCGCCAACGTACAAAATCAAAGTTCTTCACACAACACTTTGACAGGAATCCAAATCAACACGATGCGTTTTTAAAGGATTTTTGGCACTTTTACTCCACAACACCACCATTCCTCGAATTGTCACCGTTTACCACAATGGTCAAGGTGTCATCAGTAGCATGAATAGTTGCATCATTATTGTTGTTGTTTCTCGATGTAACGGCCGTCTGCGAGCAATCGCACTCGCTTTCTAATGCACGCTCTGCAAGAAATCCTTCGTTCTCGGGCTCCGGTAGATGGAAGAAAGACACCTTTTCATTAAGCCGAGTCACAGAGCTGCAAAATACTGTTAATTAAAATAAGAAGTGACATAGTGTTATCCACACACATATAGCTTAATACATGTCACTAAATTATCGCATGTCACGACTGAACTATTCAATGTCATAAACGCTGTTCTATGACATGTATTTTTTGTTGAAAGATAAAAATTTTGCAGTGCAATACAACATAAAGGGAAATTGCTGTGCATTATACATTAAACAATGACATACCACCCTGCTGTACTGTAATTGCTGGACAATTTGAAAACCCCTTTCATCTTTTTTTCAGTGTTTTTTTAATCCAATCTGTTTTAAAGCGGATTTCTCCAATAGCAATTTTGAACGAACATTGGATCATTGGGCGCTATTTGAAATGCCGCCGTGAGTGAAGAAAATCGATTGACATTTTGTCCCCAGCACACACACGTAGCATGGGGTCATCAGCGCTTATCTACACACTGTCTCTGGCATGATGCTGCGCAGGTACTTTTAAAAATAACGACGGAAAAATATAAACTAACATTGTAAAAAAAATTACTGGTGAAACAAATTAATTGAAATTAAGTAACAGTGCCAACCCGTTTTGTGGCAAATCTGAATTCGATTCTTTGATCTGCTTCATCAGTTGTGGTCGGTTAAACTGTGGACGTTTTACGAATTCCTCATAATACTGTTGGTAGCGTGCCTCCTCGTTTTCGCTCTGTACAAGTCAAATCAAGTTAGGATACATCGTAGCCTAACTTCAAACTTTTCTACACAGATTCGTTGGTGCTTTTGCGACTCTTTGACTGAAAGTGCTAAGCTTACAAGCATTACCGTTTGAAATCAGTGGTTTGTACCTGGACATACTTGATGATCAAAATAGTCAAGCCGCCCATGTAAAACATAAGGACAATGATGATATAATGTATTGGTGTAAGACCTCCACTTTCCCCTGTGGCATCATCACCACCAGTCGATACGGTGGTTGCATTTGCCTCTTGCATAAGGTTGTTTCATTAAAACATGTTGATCCAAGCACACTTTAAACTTCCTATTAAAAGGAGATTGCCAGCTGCAAAACACAATANAATAAAGTTGGACACGCTTTGCTGCACACCAATATTTCTTACGTACCATTAGGTGGCGTAATGCACGATAGAGTACAAATTTTATTGCGGTTTATTTATTTAGTATTAAGTGCTCTATGATTTGATGCACTTTTAATAAACTTTATTCCTACACGGTAAAAATATTTTAATCATCGAACACGAAAATATTTGTGGAGTAAAATTGGCACTGAGAACAAATTTCATTGCCGATCTGACTTAAAAAAAGAAAATGTCCTTAGTTATCAGGCAATTTCTCTACATACCCCAAAGAATACTATAACTGTATAGTGTTCTTTGCATACACCGAATGGAAGCTAAACTATACATGTACCATAAATAAACTTACAATAAATCTACAACTTAAAACCGGGACGCTTTCAAACAATCGGGCAAATAAAGAGTTTTTTAAACGTTACATGCTGACACTATATACACGTTATTAATAGGGTATTGTCCAATTAACCAAACCTGGTTGCTGACTGACCAAATAACCTGGATATACTGGCAGACTGGCCTGGACGCAGGGACAATTAAGGCATTGAAATCGGGACATTCCCGGCTAAAACGGGACGTATGTACTCTATTTCGATCCCAACCGCTTTACATCCCCGTGGGCCTATAAACATCTAGATCTCATTTTAGTTTTATGTCATTTAATAAACCACTGTTTCTTGAGTTTCTGCTTTCTGAACAAAAATGTTATAAAAGTTAGGTAATTTAGCTTGAGTTCATATAGCCCAGTCAGTTAACCCCAGTGTTTAATAACCTATTTTCTTGTACAGCCCAATGGACAGCTAGGTGATATATAAACGACCCCCTCAGTTTTATCAGCAGTACAACTTGCTTTATCATCATTCAAGCAGAAAAGAAATAGAGAACATTACGAAAGCATTTGAGCAAATTTATTATATTGCTTATTTTATGGGTAAAATTTTGCATTGTAACGATATTCCGTTTACACATGTCCAATTTTTTCCCTTTAATAATAGCCTAAGCCTCCAGTTTACCTAAACACACCAAATGCACCATGACTCAATACTAATGTCTGCAACTGGACTCCTTGAACAACACGAAATATTTTCATGTACTTTTACTGTATCTCGCAGCGGATTATCCGCTACGGGTTTTCTGTTCTAATTTGAAATTGAACAAACTTCTCAAGTTGTACTTCTTAACGTAAAAAACAAAATCTGGCGAGGATGATCGAAATTCGTAATAAGCAGCAAAATAAAATAAAAATTAGATATGACATGGCGAGTGGGAATATTGCACTTGGCAAGCGAATCAAGTTAATATACAATAAAGTCATGCACTAAGCAGAATTCAAAACCGATTGAGAAAACATGAATGATGCCGTGATGTTTCAGTTGCACCAAAAGCGGCTGGATTGGGCAAGTTTTTCCACAAAAGCAGAAAAAATCGATGAAAAATGTTTTTTCGCGTAAGATTTCGGTTTTACAGAATGCAGTAGTTTGGTTACAGGCGTGATGAAAAAATAATTTTGATAATCTTGCCGTTTAGATTATGGAAGTAAATACAAAGCAAAAAAAACTGGACACTTTGTTGACCAAAAGCTACAAAAAATGGCGAAAGAGTGACTAAAATATGTTTTCCTCAGTAAAGGGGACACACACAAAAATTTTCGTGAATGTGTCAGCAATGCTGTCAATTGGAATTCACTACATCACAGAATGATAAAGGAAAACACAAAAGGATAGCACAAGTATTGCTAGCAGTGTTTTAACGGTAAATCTTAACAAGTTGAGGAACAAAAACGCAAACTACCTTCAAGAGCGTACGAAAGTAGTTAAACGACCTGTTTAGTGCACCTTAATGTATATTGTTTAAGACATGACATTGGTATATGCACCAGCCGAACAATAGCAACGATTCAATAAAAATGTTGTTCGAGAAAATGGGAGTTTAAAACTCTGGCAGGCAATTGGCCAAGTAATGTAATATTGTTTAGTGTGAAATAAGGACACATGGATTAAATCTATATCTGCATAACGAGCACAACTGCAGAAACACGTTGTAGGTGCCGGGCACAGATACAGAGCACAGTAACGTAGGTTAAAAGGTACTTGAACTGCCGTATTGATAATCAAAATGTACAACATGTTGCGGCGTAGTTCCATTTACGGAAAAAGTAAAATTAAAACAGTGGTGATGGCATACATTTCAATCAGAATTATTCGATTTTGTGCGCGGTGCCGTTTTGGGCCGTCGGCGGCGTGTAACTGTCTTTTGACCTCTTGATCACGTGTGTAAGAATGCCGCTCATGATTTTTTTGAACCACAGCAGGTTCATAACGTCAAGCACCATGCAAACGCCGATCCAGGATATATGACATGGAAGGGAAACTCTGTCAAAAAGTAACATATTTAAAACGTGAACTTGTTTTTTTTAGATCTTACCTCGCGCTTAAAGAGGTTATAATCTCTTTGTAGAGGTGTTTGTAATATGCAATTAAGTCTGTACAGGAGTTTAAATATGTAGGAAACGCAATACATTTTGGTTCACAAAACAAACAGTATCAAAACTTTAATGTTAAAACTGGTGTAACAAATACAAAAGGGAATGGCATGGCATTTCCTGATGCATTCTTTACAAATGTAAGCATGTTTTGCTGCTCTTTTGCGCTGTTTCATTTATCCAAAGCAAGCACCAAATAAAATTTCAACACACCTGCTATATGAATCCAAACTTTGTACCCAAATCACCATGTAATAAAAGAATGGCATTGGTAGGATTCTTGAAATGAAGAAAGAGAAAGTCAAAAGCAAACCATTGTAAAAGTAAAGTTCGGAATCTTTGTTCCCAGTCGTAGACAGTGCCCATCTGCCAAATAAAACATATAAACGATTTACTCAGCAAGTAAAATATTGTACAGCATGGTTCATGTGTGTATCATTTGGGATAACAAACATCTGTATGATTCATGTTTGTTTTGCCAAACATAACATTGCCATCAATAACAACAAAACCAAATAATCATTACAAAACCAAAATTATACTGAAACGGTGTTCCAACAATAACCTTTGCTTAATATTTTTTTGTAATGCCATTTCATAAACATGTCTATGACTTTAATATGTGAAGCTACATGTATAATGTAAAATGCATATTTATCATGTCACACAAAGTTTTCACAGACCAACCTTAGATTAACAAATGGTGTTGACATCTCGGCCAGCAAACGAAAATTTGCTACAGGTAATAGAACACTACCAGACTGTAATAAAAAAACAATAAAGATATAGCATGACACAGTTTTAAAAGACATCATTATGACCAAAGGTCAGTTTTTACAATGCATACAAAACCAGGGTGGATAGATACAATGATTAGAGGTAAAGACTGTAAGTTGTTGGTTTAAATGTTTATGGAACTTTTTGCAGTATCACTGAGGTCTTTGATCACTAATTTTTCTCAAACATGCAACTACATCACCCAGAATGAATTAGCCCCTGGTGCAAAGTACAGCCAATACTAAACAGTGGCCTTTGGACTTCAAAACAAAGGCAGCATAAGTGCAAGAGCAAACAAATCAGCAACCTTTGGTCTGTGGCCTACATAGTTGGAAGGATCTGGTAGACTAACTGCTCCACATTTCTGCAATCTCTTGTGGAAGGGGCAAATGCTGGATTTGCATATTTTGTCGTTTTTGCATACCCCACTTAAAGTCTTGAGCTTTTTAGAAGACACCATAATGTACAAGAAACTACAATACTACAAATAAAAAAATCACATACTAAACCATATACGTAGGCATATGCTGACACACAATGATGAATGACAAAACCAACGGATCCACCAACAGCTTCAAAATTTGTAAAAATTAAATAAAGATCTGTCAAGCAGAAGCAAAATGTTACAAGAGTAGCCAATATAAGTAAAGCACACTTTAACTGGACTCACCGGACAACAGATACCCAACACATATGGACAGGCTACATTCAGACAATGTTGATCTCCCCCTATAAAATCCATGCAGTTAACACGAAGCAAATATTGATTTGCATTTGTTATGGTACTTAATCCTAAATAGCAGGCCAGTCAAATAAGTACTGCTACCATGAAACGAAACATTTTATTGTGCTCTTTACCTTATGCTTTAACTTACCACACAACATCTCTTCTCAAGTGTTCTTCAAACAAAAGGACATACAGAGCAAGTAGAGTTACAACAACTGCATGGAGAGTAGATGAGTTCCTATCAAAAGCATATGTAGGCTAGTTACATTTTCACTGGCAGGGGACGATACGCTTATCAATAATTTAAGCTACCTTGCATGCCATTCCGTTTTTTCATCTTTCGTTAGTCTGTGAAACTTCGGAATTCGTCCTGAAAGCGCTGGGCTCAGATGCTTGTCGAAATACAGGAAAAACACGAAGCTTGCAAGGCCACATTGCAGGTTGTTCATCCTTACAGCGCTTACTTCAAACGCCACTCCTCATGTTAGCTCCTACTGCAACACAAAGCAACATATTATACAGTGGTTTCATCTAACACAAGGTTGGATGCCTACAAACAACACTGTAGCAACACTGAACCTAAAAAACAATGCGAACTTCAACGTGCACTGCAACGGCATCTACGCGCAGCGCAACATGTTTTTGCGTCGAAGGCGATCAGCTGATCACAGCGAGATTTGCTTTGTTAGCTGGGGTCCTTTTTTCTTTTTCGAAACGTCATCGATTTTGTCTGCGTCGACATTTCGTGCTGCAGCTGTCGCGTTTCGGCAGAAAAGCGATTTTGCGACCGTTTCGTAATGCCCATGCGACTCTGAATAAATTAGACGCTGCGCCTTTTCCTAGTAAATGCTGGACACAAAAGTTACGTGGTTGACAACCGAAATTTCTTGGTCTCGGAAAACAGGCAACCTTNTTAAAAAAAATCTTAATGTCTTTGTTTTAGGTTCTTTATGACCAGTTCAAGTTTTTTCTTAACCTGTACTTTCTTGTGATGGCTTGCTCCCAGTTCATACCTGCTTTGAAAATTGGATACTTATACACATACTGGGGACCATTGGTAAGAGCTTGTGTTGCAGAATAATAGTTTTTGACCACTAACTCATAGTCATGTCATTTTAAATGTTTGAAGAAATGTGAATCACAGATAAATATGCGCATGATTGCAATAAAATGTAGATGAATCTGATTTTTTGTTGGTGTAATTGGGCATAAAATACCGTTGGGCCTATCAAGTGGTCGAATTTCCAAACATGTTCTAAAAAGTAGGTCAAATAATCAAAGAAAGTCCAAGTTGGATGTGCGTAAAACAATACAATACATTCTGATTGTAATTCTATAAAAAAGTGAGTTGTCTTCGAACACTTACATACAACACCCAGTCCATTTGAGGTTTGGTCTCATTAGTGGTCCAGCAACCATGATAACGATGTCTTTTCGACTAAAATTGTAAGTGTTTCCTAGCGAATAGGATTTAACCAAGGGTGCACAACCTCTTTGCTATTGCGGGTCGCATCAAAGACCTTACTTTACTCATGGCCGTGACATGCCAAGTTACAAAAACTGCAAGGTGGCAAATGTACGTCACCACACTATTCATTGTGACATCACAAACTTATGGAACAAAATATTGCAGTATTCCAACAGACATGACAGAACTTTTTGTTAGAGCATGTTGGTTGGTTATTACACTGTTTCACAAGGCACAAGCGCTAACCTACTGTACTGCCGCGATCAAATGTCATTTCAGCGGCTAAATACAAACATGAAAATAAACTCCTGACAGTGGCACACATATTTACATGTGAAGCAAAAATTCCTAATAGTTTATTGAAACGTCACGTCAATAAATTGTAATCCAAGGTCTTGAATGTATGTCTTGAATAAGAACAATTTGGTGCAGCGTTTCAGAACTTAGCTAAGACAACAATTAAAAGCATTTGATAAAAAATGACAGTGACTTTGTAATCATCGTTTATTACTGCACAATGGCATTGTATTGCAACAAGGATCGTGAATTTGCTGGCAAACAATTGCCAGTTTCACGTCATACACAGATGCATGTGTAGGTTATTTTGCCACCTTGCAAACAATTTCTAAAAATGTAATAAAATACTTAAACATACATACGCCTGACCACAATAAAAAGTATCTGCGGCTGCAGGTTGTACACCCCTGACTTCAAACAAACATAGTGGAACAACAGAAACAAAATTATTAAATATAGAAGATGCTCTTTGTGCGATGAGTGAAATGCCTGAGTTTTTTATTCCTGTTACGGTTAGCAAAATTTTTGTTGGCATCTCTGGAAATTTGTTTTTTTTTTCTAGCCCTGCTCATGGGCGATACAAAATAAGTTGGGTTATTTTGGCTTTGATCCAGCCCCATCCCCTTGTCTTGTGTCACTACTCTGTTTTGAGCATTGCCCTGTCCAGGCAAAATTTTTAGTTACTTTCTCTGAAGTACCTTTTTTGTGAGGGAAAGTATGATGCACTTGGTCCAAAGATTACATTACTGCAATGTGTATCATATGTTGAACTCAACAACTGTTCTTGCCAATGTTTTTACTTGTGATTTTGCACATTAAAACATTTTTTTTACAAACTTATTACCATAAATGACTGTTTTCTTCCAGTAAAAGTATTTTAATGCTTCCTCCGTCACTGCCAAGTGTGTTACAACCTGATGTGTAGGTCGACGTTCATGCATCTTATGATAACATGTCACATGACCTTGGCCCCGCCCTTCACAAAATTTATAATATCAGTTACTAACCTTCTTAACTACCGAAATTGTTGTAATTGCTGTGTTTTACCCTATGGCCAAGTAATCACCCTACCACACCCCTAATATAGGTAAAATTGTTAAACAATGTCCAAATTAAATCGAATTTCGACAGTTTGTAGAACATGTCATTGTGGCGCATTGAGTACTGTATTTAACTCTATGCCTCTGGCAGTTGAATTGCTAGCGTTTTAAATTTTGTGTAGGAGGCCATTGACAATACTAAACCTTTTGGTAAATTAAATGTATAATTTGTGTAAAATTTATTCTAAATACCTGCTACTGTTCTGTACATTTACATTCATGGTACCCTACAATTAGTCAATGACTTTGCATGCGTTTCTGCCCGCAGAAACAACAATGTAATAAAAGCTTAGGTAGCTTTTAAATCCTATGCAAAATAAAGAATATTGCATTATTTTAAATGAGTAATAGTGTATATATTGGGAATAGCAATATGTTAAAAACAACCCTTCTTGTTTTTGTATCTTTCTGTATTAGAAGACAGCAACCTAACAGGTTATCAGTAATAAAATTTCAACCTGCACTTGGCATTTCTTTCTGCATGCAGTGTAGAAAAAGACCCTGGAAACCACTTGTACCAGTTTGTATGTTGAACGTTGTAATTTTTTTGAAGGGATTTGTTTTGT
>QXVZ01030419.1:0-18191 GCA_008931825.1 Phallusia fumigata
ACATTGCTGATGACAGAGCGTTTAGGTTTGCTTCAATACATTTGGCTTAAGTAGATAAAGCTTAATTGCACTTATATGCAACACCCCTTTACAATGACTTAACGTTTTCTGGCATATTTTTGATTTGTGAAGAAACTGTTAGACAAATAGGATACATCGTAATTACAAAACCGTTTCTTTTACAAGAGTTATGTTGAACTAATCATCATTTCAAAAGGTTCTGGCACATAAATAAAAAATAACAGAGTTTTTTCATTTTCAAAGAGAGCCCTGCGTTCTCTCCGACTTTTTCTGGGCCGCGCCTTCAACAAGAAACACCCCTGCAATCGGGAACACCAGGAACATCAACAGATATGTCACAGCAATCCTACTCTTCTCGGGGTCAATCAAGCACAGGTATTAATACGACTATTCTTTGAGTCAAAATATGTTTGTCATCAGCAAATTCGTTAATACGGAAATTAAGAACGCCTACACCAGAAGCAGGGCGGATAAAAAGGGGGGACAAAAATTCTTTGCCTCGTCCCCCGAAAAAAGAGACCCCTTCATCTAGTCTCCACTGGTACTTTTCCAAAAAATGTCTACAACGACTTGCTTAGGGTATGGAATTCTTATTGCAACTGGTAGTTTTAGTCAGGGGTCCGCAAATAGTGAGTCGCCACCCCAAAAAATTTAATTGATTCGAAGTACATAAAATTAATTAAAACCATTTGCTGCTTTGTGGCATCAACAAATATACATGAGATTATGCCTGTAGAAACAACAACGCAAAAATCACTGTAGAGAAAACGATGTAAAAATATATGTGGCGTAAAATATCTCCGACAGGTTATACTGAAGAGGCAACATGGCAAAAGTCACATTTTTATTTTATTATTTTACGCAGTTATTTTATTTTTAAAAAATGTGTGTGCTGCAGGCCACAAAGCCGTGCAAATTATCCTTCCTGGTAAAAAAAATGCTTATGGGATAAACAAGGAGGAAATCGAAAGGATCTTCGGTCAACCAGATGTCGCAAACACACCGGTTGCCATCTACTCTGTGGCTGGAGCGTTTCGGAAAGGAAAATCTTTTATGCTTAACTTTTTTCTGCGGTTTTTGTGGGCAAGGGACAGCGGCAAGGTGCATTTATTTTACATTGACCAAAAGCATTTTTTTGGCGAATTATTAATGTCGTTTTATCTACATATCAGTCAGAATCCTGGCTTCATTCCAAACGAAATGAGTTGAACAAAGGTTTTGGATGGCGCGGTGGATCAGTGCAACACACACAAGGGATATGGCTATGGGATGAACCCTTTTTTGTTCAAACCGATAAGCATAAAAAGGTAAGTATTTTTTCTCAAGTCGATCCTTGGGCCTTAATAGTTTACAGCCAAAACACGTCGTCACCTTGTAAACTGAATTATGTTTGTCTTCCTGAACTATAACTGCACAGGAAATATTGGCGTTGACAATGACAATAAATCTTTTCACGTATGTTCAGGTGGCACTATTTCTCATGGACACACAAGGTTCGTTTGAACCAGGAGCGGCAGTGAAGGATTGCTCGGTTATCTTTGCACTTAGTACCCTTATAAGCTCGGTGCAAATATACAACGTTTCGCAAAATGTGCAGGAAGACACGTTGCAACATCTTCAGGTTGGTTTTGATGGTTTGAATAAAATAAAAATCAGACACTTATTGCACATTTACTGATTAACAGCTGTTCACTGAATACGGAAAAGTCGCTAAAAATATGCGCCAGCAAGGTGGAAAATCATTTCAGGTTTGTTTTTGAGTTGTGACAAAATTTTCGAAAAGGCAACCTGGTTGTAACTTACTAATTTTCTTTAGGACCTGATGTTTCTCGTCCGGGACTGGGCTGACCCGGATGTTCGGTACGGATCCGAAGGAGGCAGTGAATTACTTCACAGGATCTTCCACGTACAACTTGATCACCAAGATATTAAATCAGTTCGAAACAACCTGCGTGATTCGTTTGAACGTGTTTCATGCTTCCTGATGCCATATCCTGGGGGGAAGGTCGCAGTACGGGGTAAAAATCAAGGAGATCAACTAGATTTGGCAGGTGATATGTTTTTTTTTGTTCAAAAAATGGCTAATAATCATGTAATATCTTAGATTGTTCATGGGTGCGAATTAAAATTGCTTTTGTCTTTTTAAGATGTGAACCCGGACTTTAAAAGAATGGTGGATGTTCTTGTGCGACAGCTCTTTTCACCTGACAAACTTGTTGTGAAACAAGTCAACAACAATTTAGTGACAGGAAAAGATCTCATAAACTTTACTTTGGCTTACTTTGATATATTCCGAAGTGGAAAAATGCCCGAAGTTGGTACTGTCATGCAAGTAAGTTTGCCAATTTACACTTGGCTTGCAACTCATGTGTGGTGAATTCTAACTTTGTGTGGTCAACAAGAAAAAAGAAAAACAAAATACCAAAGTAATATTTTTGTGTCCCATACCTGAAGGAAACACATAGTGATTTTACTCTGTCTTTTTCTTTTTTTTTCTTTTTTCTACCCCGGTCTTGTTTTTTCAAGGGGTTCAAACCTGGGACGATTCCAAGGACAAACCCCGATTATTTTTCCTACAAAGTCTGTATATCGAGCGCCTCAGACCATTCGACCAAGTTTTTAAACGGTTTGCATGCTTGCAAACACCACAAACGAAAAGTATCTGCGATGATAGGTTGCATAAGTGAAACTGAAATTAGTTTGGATGCAATTTAAACCATATGTCCCGGTTGAGTCGAACTTGGTTCGGTGGCGGTGGTTCAAATCAGAAGTTGTCATATACTTAGTCAACAGACGAACCTTTTCGGTAACCTTTCAAACAATCTCCGATTGGGATGAAATTTTATTAAACTTTTTGTTGAGCCTTAGCCCAGCGGTTACCCCACTGACCCCTAATATGGGTCAAATTACTATACACTTGAAATTTGTTGAAATTTGGGTAGCTTTATGACATGCCATGGTGTTGCAATATTTGCTGTGTTTGACCCTTAAGGCCCAGATGTACCCCGCTAGCCCCCTGGGGTAAAATTGTTAAACGACATTCAAAATGTATGTAATTTGGACAGTTTGTAGAACATGTCATTGTGGTGCACTAATTGCTTTGTTTGATATATCCCATGCATTTCTGCCGGCAGAAATAATCAAGCCATAAAAAAGTTGGGCAACTGTACATCCATGGTGAAATATTAAACGAAATACATCTAAGTTAGGGTAATAGTGTTATAAAATGTCTATATGGAAGGGCACCCTTCTAATATTGTTACCTGTAATAACTGTAGGTAATTTTCTGCTGTCAAGCATACCACAATTCCCTACTTCTACTTTCTAATTACTTTGTTTTCATGAATTTAAACAATTTAAACTAGTCTTGGTCAAACACAAAAGTATTTGTGGTTCCGTTCCTGAAAAAAGTTCATGTTGTTTTCACCCATTTTTTTCTCCTGCAGTTTGTCCATGCACAACAAACAAAAGTTTCTGTGCATGTAGTAATACATCAATGACAATTTTAAGCAAATGGCTCTCAATGACATTTGAATTGAATCATCATGGCTTGTGGCCAACGTTTGGTCAAACAGTTTACTTTGCTGTTGCGAGAACCTGATTAGCATTTTTTAAAGTCCAACATAACATTTGTTTAGGCAACAGCCAAGGCAGCCATTCTGACAATCATTCAAGAATGCAAAGAAATTTATCGCCGACAAATGAAAAAGGTACATTGTACATGGAATGTATGTTAATTCTAAAAAGTAAACAGAAGAATATTTTCTGTGCAGTCGTGCGAAAATACCTACAAGAGTGACGAAGAAATGAGAAACACCCATGACTTGTGTAAGATGGAGGCTCTGTACAACTTCGACCAAATGCCAAAGTTTGGGGATGATTCGTTCATTGCCATGTATCGCAAAAACTTGGTAGAACTTATGAACCAAGAGTTTGATGTCTACAAGCAAACCAACATAGCTGAAAAGGTTTTAGTACAAATCGCTTTAATTTGTTTGTTGTGTAAAAACTATATTACATTTTTGTGACGAGGTTTTAATTATGACTGATGCGCTGTACACACCACCCAGCGGTGCAAAAGTGATGTAGAATTACATTCGGGTCTTTCTTGCATTTTGTATTAGCATCGGGAATTAAAGCATATTAAACGTATGATTTGAATACTGTTCTGCATAATACTCGGTTCTTTAAGTTGGCTCCTTGGAAATAGAGCCTGATTTACATCAAGCCATAGCGCCTTGGTTTTATTTTTTTGCTGCATACTATACCATATATATATATATATAGATTATCCACGTGCATATAATTTATGGCTACATGGATTAATTAGTTGTTTCAATCTCATCATCAACCACATTTTACACATTAAATGTCCATTTGATAGTTACCATAAACTTTAGACTAATACGTTTCGAAAACAAATGAAATCGCCCTCGAGTATCTATTTTGCCTAAATGCAAACTAGGTCTGAGAACCGTTTACTGTAACTTCGCATGCATTGCTAAATGATGGTAAAATTAGTTGTGGATTTAAAATAAAAGGGTGAAACAGTTTTGTTGTAACTAACTGAAATGTGGTTTGATAGGAACGGATGAAGCATAAAGTGCGGGAAGCTGTGTCAGCCGCGGAACGAAAGTACATAGAAGCTCTTGAAGACGTATGTTTCAGTTTTGGACCATTGTTGCTAAAAACGTCTTTCAACTTTTCATCAGCAACCTTGTCGTAACATTGCTGCTTTCTTGGCGAGAAATTATAAACTATATATATTTTCTCTTGTGTACCACAAACTGTGGGTTTGATTAAATTAGCGCCCAAAGTCAAAACTTGCCCCCCAAAACAACTATAGTTTAGAGTTTATTCTGTTTTGTCTGCACGCCAGTGGAAACTCTTTTTATTGGCCTTTCTTTTGATGGGTTGCGAAACTAATACTACAACAATTATGAATTTTACTTTGCCAGTGCTTGTCTTTTAAATCTACTTTAACTATAAATGAGTTTACCAATTTACATCCATCGCAAATTTACAGTGTAGCAGTGGACAGTTCGTCGATGAAAATACAATTCACGAAATTGAGAAGGGCTGCCGAGAAACCGCTGTTGATTCATATTTGGAAGGAGTAAGGCAATACCCACGCGAAACAGTTGAGAAGTACAAACGAAAACTAATCGAACTCTTGGATCAAGCGTGGAAGCGATTTAATGAAAGCAACCATCACAAACGGGTAAGACAGTTCTCTTATTGTTTAAATGTCACATCGTATTTTAGATTGTGCAAAATACTGCTAGAAGAGAAAAGTTGGAAAAACGTAAACTGGAGCTACCAGTGTTTCGGAAAGCACTTACAGGGGTTCAATAACGTAGCCAGCCCAAAATTTTGATGGGGGCCAAGTAACCCAACTTAATGTAAAACTTAGGGAATTTTTCCAGGAGTAGCCCACTTCAATGCAGAATTTTGAAATTTGGGAGGGGCCATGGCGCCCCCCTGACTACGCCCCTGCAGGGGTTCCGTTAGCTTCAACGTCAGGAAATAGTACTGCTAAAATATTCTGTTAAACTACGCTACGTTCATGTGCGGATGGGCGAATACGAACCATTCNCCTTTACGTGGCTAAACACGATTGTCATTAGGGTCATGCAACGTTGTTGACCTGTATGGTGAGTTCATACGTATCTCGAATCTAAATCATTTTTCTGACAATTCTCAACTTTAAATCAGGTCAGGCCTTTCTTTGGTTTAAGATTGAAATGATACAAATTGTGTTCCTGCGTGGCATGAATCGTTTAAACACTGTGCTCGTTTCCCCAGAGAATAAGACTTCGATAAAAGAAATGAAACGTTGGTGAATGTCATTTGATTCGACTATCAAACCGCTTTAATGAATGTTTCATGCAGCTCAGACCATCACAAGAGCCTTTGGCCCAGTGGATGTTTTGGCATTATTTTTTGAAATTATTTTTTGCAACAAACAGTTATTACGCGGTGGTCGCATAAAGCGCTGACAATGTTTGAAATTGTTTTTACATCAAAAATTCCTGCTTTAATTTAGAGCACTGGTTTCAACCGCATTGCCAATAAAAGGACACATTTAGCCGAAATGTTTCGGCCTTATGAATCAAACAAATACAAGGCACTTTAGTAAACAATGTTTTAATTATTTTTCAGCAAGGTGCTAACAACCGTTTCAAGCAATGGAAAAATGATGCATACGAAAGATATCAAGAGCAAATCGATGGTGTAAGTTGTTTCAAAATATTACATTCTGTAAGACCGCTTTAGATATCATACTAAAATAATTATAATTATAAGACGTTGACCTATTTGGTTTCAAAATATAAATGGATGTGAAACTTAATGCTACGCGTCAAGAAATTGGTAAAAAAACATTAAAGTTTGGCGTCAGGACTTCAAATCCTGGCGTTGGGTTGACATCGAAAATGTTAGTTCCACTCGAATACGATAGGAGGCCAAAAAATTCTTTTACAGTGCTGTTGTGAGGTTAAGTTCTGTATATGCCCCACGTGACCCACAGACTGTGGTTCGGTATCTCTGGTTGAAGCGGGTAAAAAAATACATTACTTTTCATAGATCGTGCTAATATCCAAACCATTGTATTGGTTGTTTGGGCAGATTTTGGACAAGTACATTGATGAAAGCACTCTGAAGGCACGACACGACAAGGAAAAGCAGAAGGCACTAACTTATTATCGCAATCGTGAAGAAGAACCAAGAAACGATTTTCGATCAATTGGAGATGAGCTAGAATCTGATATAGAGAAACACTACCAGTTGGTACGCGAGAAAAACGAAGAAAACAAGGTTTGTTAAATTCAAAAACATTTAGCAGTGTTCTTTCTTTATTCGACAGTTTGCAATTTTCTATCTCTGTTTAATTTTGCCTAGAAACGTGCTGAGGAAATGGCTGAGAGAGTTCTGCAGGAAATTAAAGAGGAGTATCTCAAGCACATGACAAATGTAAGTACACATTAAAATCGAAATGCCATACGTAATTAGCAAAACGTAATTATGCAAATGTAATTTAATAAAAAAAGGAAACAGTTGAAATCATTTGGTGCCGAAATTCTCGGTTTAATAGATTTAGTTTGAACCGACAATGTTTGTGCCCAAAGGCTTTTTACTGTTTCTAGGTAATGTTAACACCCATCTTTAAAACTTTTGTTGCCACAATTCTATTTTAATCGAGTCAAAAATCTTATGATGCATGGAGGTAGTAATTACTTGTGTGTTTGATGAACTGCGCAGTGAAATCTAGCCATCTTTATTCACACCACAAAGGTTTCGCACAAACTGTATTTCTTTGCTACTTTTGTCGTTACCGTNTGTAAGTTGTTTCAAAATAATACATGCTGTAAGACCGCTTTAGATATCATACTAAAATAATTATAATTATAAGACGTTGACCTATTTAATTTCAAAATATAGATGGATGTGAAACTTAATGCTACGCGTCAAGAAATTGGTAAAAAAACATTAAAGTTTGGCGTCAGGACTTCAAATCCTGGCGTTGGGTTGACATCGAAAATGTTAGTTCCACTCGAATACGATAGGAGGCCAAAAAATTCTTTTACAGTGTTGTTGTGAGGTTAAGTTCTGTATATGCTACACGTGACCCACAGACTGTGGTTCGGTATCTCTGGTTGAAGCGGCTAAAAAAATACATTACTTTTCATAGATCGTGCTAACATCCAAACCATTGTACTGATCTTTTCGGCAGATTTTGGACAAGTACATTGATGAAAGCACTCTGAAAGCACGACACGACCAGGAAAAACAGAAGGCGCTAACTTATTATCGCAATCGTGAAGAAGAACCAAAAAACGATTTTCGATCAATTGGTGATGAACTAGAATCTGATATAGAGAAACACTACCAGTTGGTACGCGAGAAAAACGAAGAAAACAAGGTTTGTTAAATTCAAAAACACTTAGCAATGTTCTTTCTTTATTCGACAGTTTGCTATTTTCTATCTTTGTTTCATTTTGCCTAGAAACGTGCTGAGGAAATGGCTGAGAGAGTTCTGCAGGAAATTAAAGAGGATTATCTCAAGCACATGACAAATGTAAGTACTCATTAAAATCGAAATGCCATACGTAATTAGCAAAACGTAATTACGCAAATGTAATTTTGTAAAAAAAGGGAACAGTTGAAATCATTTGGAGCCGAAATTCTCGGTTTAATAGATTTAGTTTGAACCAACAATTTTTGTGCCCAAAGGCTTTTTACTGTTTCTAGGTAATGTCAACATCCATCTTTAAAACTTTTATTGCCACAATTCTATTTTAATCGACAATCCTATGATGCATTGAGGTAGTAATTACTTGTGTGTTAGATTAACAGCGCAGTGAACATCTTTATTCACACCACAAAGGTTTCGCACAAACTGTATTTCTTTGCTACTTTTGTCGTTACCGTTTTGACTGCTGTGAATGTTGTTGCACTGCCCATTCCAAAGGTGACATTCGTCTGTGGTTTTAGCTGTGTGATGGACAATACGTTGATCCAAGCGTGCTGGGGAAAGTTCACAAAGAGGTTTGTCAGGGAATCCAAAGCACTGTGAAGAGCCAGATTCCTCACCAAGTTATGGCAGACAGAATCGTCACCGATTTCAAACACTACGCTGAGCTGCAGTATAAAGAGATTTCCCGTCAGAACGACAATCAGAAAGAGGTTTGGTACAGGTCTATTGGACCTAAGCTTGGTGCGGCTCTTCTGAAGGGAGCAACGGCCTTCTTTACTAACATGCAACATCCAAAACGCTGGTCTTTGGCTGGGGTAGCCGCCCTTACAGGTTTTCTTTCTCATAATGATGATGACAAGTCCGAAAGTGCCCAGAAAAAAGGCGTAGACAGCTTTGCGGCCAAGAAGTTTCCTTTTACCGAGCTTTCAAAGTCAAGCAGCGTTGACCCACCGACTTCTCAACAGGCTAATACGTCCGGAATACCCGATACTGCACCCCCACCATACAGTGAAAAACCTCCACCCAACTCCAAACCGCAAAGGGTTCAAAGTCCTTCAGAGAAACATCCATCGAAGGATCGTGATTTCAAAAAGGAATAATGAACGGATCTGTTTGTTTTGTTTGCGCATGGGACAGTTTTGGTTTTGTTTTCTTTGTGTTATAGACTTATTTTCTCTTGGTAGAAATTGATTTTCACATGCTTCTTGCTTCATTTTGTGCGAAACCTTGAGATTTCATCTCTCTAATTAAGCATTTTTTATTTTATACTGCTAATCAATGACATTGGTAACAACTCGCTACAGATGTCCCATATACAGTACGTTGAGATGAGAAATCCATAAAATTTGAAATTTATTCTTTGGGACCACGAAAGGTTGATTGAAATTATTGCTTTCAGTTATGTGAGGGCCGTTACGTGAAACCGGACGTTCTACGCAAGTCACGTGACCAGTACATCGAGAATTTGCTGCAGCAACTCACAGAAACCCCGCTGGGTGCAGCTTTTGATAAAGCTTTTAGCGAAAGGTGTCGAGAAGAACTGGAAAATTTGTATTACACCGTCCACAAGAACAACGAAGCTAACAAGAGTTTCTGGGTTCGGGTCGCCGAAGTGGTTGAAACTGTGATTGTGAAACCAGTAAAAGCAGTTTGGAAGTTTATTACTGGATTATTTTAGAAAAATAATTGTAAAAACTTATATTCTGCTTATAATTGTCTGAATAAATGCCGAAAACGATAGTAAATTGTTTTTTGAGGATTTCGTAATTTGTTTTGTTACAATTTTCAAATGCATTAGTTAAACTTCAAGTGTGGTGTGGTGTCGTTTATATCATGTTGAGTCGTGNCATATTCTGCTTACAATTGTCTGGATAAATGCCGAAAACGACAGTAAATTGTTTTTTTGGGATTTCGTAATTTCTTTTGTTACAATTTTCAAATGCATTAGTTAAGCTTCAAGTGTGGTGTGGTGTCGTTTACATCATGTTGAGTCGTGTTCCTTTTTAGTTTGTCTTGCATCTTGCTTCATTTTTTTCGTTCAAAATCCAAACAATTATTGCCGTTTTGCTAACTAAAATAACCTTTGATGGAACTCGCGGATATGTTTTCCCGTCTGCAGTTCTGCGATGGAAGATATGTTGAACCATCAGCTCTGGAAAGTGAGCACGGGAAAGTAATGGACAAGATTGAAAACGAGCTGAAGCAACACATGGCGGTCAATGGTGCGGAGATGCTGAAACGATTCACGATGCGATTCAAAACAGAGATTGACCTACTTTTCCAACAGATCAAGAAAAACAATGAGAAAAACGAACCTACCTGGATTCGTCGTGTTGGCGATGCTCTGCGGGGCGCAGCGAAGGGTGCTTTGGCAGGTTTCGTATTTTCTCCTCCAGGGCTTAGAATTATTAGCACTGGGATTGGTATGCTGTCAGGCCTGATTGGCAGTTTAGGAAAAAAAACTAAGTGAAAGCAAAATGCGCGCATTACTGCATGATTATTATCCTGCTTGCTTGTATATTTCATGCTTATTTTATATCTATACGTAGCGTTTGTTTTATTACATTGTTGCTGATAAATTGACTGGTTATTTTCACAAAACTGTAAAAAGTGGTTCCCTTGTATTGCTGTTTGCTAACATATTTTACAAATTAGATAAACTTGGGATTGTAGATATTTGCTGTTGCTTGTTGTGAAGTTAGATCATATTGATAGATAACCCATAGTTTGAAACGTTAGAATATGTTACAAATTAATGAAATCAGCTACTTTCGAGCAACGCGATCTTTTTGGAAAAGACCTTATAAAACTTGAAACGAACCAACTGCGGACTTGTTTTGCACAATGTTGGTCATTTTCAAAAATGGTAGTGCTGGTTATGATCCTTATTAAATCGTGTTTGATTGTTTGATGTCAATGTAGTTGAAAAATCAATGTGGTTAAAATCATGTGTGTAGTTGAAATAGATAACCAAAGAAATCTTGACGTATACCATTTGAACTATAGCTTAAAAGGTAAGCTATACGCGAAGCTAACTAGTTGGGGTGGATTATTGGTTCCACAATCCCTATTCTTCTCAGTAAAATTTGAGATTAAGTCGGTTTGTCGCAAGCGCTCTTTACCAAGCTGATTGATTTGTTTTAATGTTGATGGACATTTTTTTTGTTGGGTGTTAAACACGCATTACGATTCAATATCTTTAAAACCTTCCAGATGGTTGCGTGTAACTCTGGGATATCTAAAATTAACGATTTTTTAATTTTCCATTGACGTTAATGCCAAACTTGTGATGGGAACAAAGTGATATTTTAACTGTTTTGTTTTTAGAAAGGAGTCATTGAGCAATCTGACATGCGCTCCTTACCGAACCTTGAACAAATATTGATTTTTTTTTCACAAAATTTTTAGTAATTTTCATTGCATTGTATAGTGTGGTTGTATAGTTCAGTTGCCTATATAAATGTTTTTGGCCTATCTCATACACAACCTTTTGCTTATTTCTTCAATAAGTTTAAAGTAAAGGTCACACATTCTTTTTGCCAAACGTTTCGTTCGTTTAATATGCCTAGAATACTTGAGAATTCAGGATCTGAGTTCAAACATACGCTGCACTTCTTTATCTCTGAATTACAAATCTGGCCATGCGTAAAAGTTTTCCAACTTGGCCACGTATAAAAAAGCAGACGTACTAGGCACTGGTTATCTTTGCAAGCAAATTATTGACCACTTAGCTCTGCTGTAACAAAGTTGTACGGTTTACCCAAGATTTACAAAGTCAATATCCCATTGAGGCCCATTGTTTCCTTTGTAGACTCGCCAACTTAATTTCACATTTTACGTTTACTTCCGGTATAAAAATAGGGTTTCTGCTGAACAGCTTCGTCGTCCGGTAAAATACAAAGCACTGGACATGTCTCCCCAATACAATAAAATTTCGTTTTCATTTTGTAAAGTATAAGTAGTGGTGAAAGTAAAAAAGCTAAGCCGGTAATAAAGGGTTTGCTGAGCCAATTGTTCATTTACTTAAGCTTTGGGTAGTTGGTTTTGTTCAGTTGCAAAATAAATCAAAGCAAACAGCAAGCAGAGAGGAACTATCGACTACCATGACGTGTTGTGTTAATGTGCATACGCGCGAGCGTTAGGTTGAAAAACAGGAACCACGCAGTCGGTGCCTCCAAGCAAACCAAAAATTTCTTTTCGACTTCTCATTTTACCGTGACAGATCAAATGACAACCGTAGCTTTTTGAGGCAAATTGTGCTACATTTGACAGCAAAGTGTGGTGACAAAATGTGCATTTTGAACTTCTTTAACTGGGGGCATTTCCAGGTTGCAGAGTTATTTGTGCAATAAATGCGTGCACATATAAGGGCCTCATTCGAAGCCCAAATACGGAAACTAAGATGGGGTACAGTTTATAAAGTCTGGAGACTCTTTCAACAATGGAATCCATCTCTGTTTACCAGAAGATAGTACAACTCTTTCTGTGCATATTAACCTAAACTGTTTTTACTGATGCCAGCCAATTTGGTATGTGTCCGTGCTGTGTGTTACTTAATTTGGACTGGGTACCAATTAACGTTGCATAAGAAAGAAACAGTAAATTGTTAATTTCCTGCAAAATATTTAGCTCATTAGTCATAGCGCACTGGGTATATTTATCTCATTTAGAACCTATCCTGCATACGCTGCAGCTAATGTTGGTTCTTTTTGTTTCGGAAACAATCCCTTTCAAATCTTGGCTGTGATGCAACGCTTCGGAGTCTAAACGACACCATCAGCCACCTAACTACAGTTTGAGACTCTTTGTATGACTGAAAGCTTGCACTTCCCTGCTTTTCGTTTTCCTCTTTATCATGGCATATTGGTTATCAGTTATGCAAGCGACGATACCATTTCTGCTGCCTTGAAGATTGATCATACGGTTTGCAAAAAGCTTTTCTCCAACTTTTGTTTTCGGTATTTTAATAGACGCAGCGAAACTGAACTTCCTTATTAAGCTTCAACTAACAAACTTTATCGTCATAACCAGGCATAAGTTGAAATAGATGGGCAGCGGTGGTTAATAAAATCAATATCAAACTACGACCCGATAAAATACATTGACGTTTTGCCTCATGAGATGCCGCAGAAGGCCGCAGGTTCCCCATCTCTGAGATAGGTCAGTCATAATTAACCAAGTACATACTCAATGTGATCATGTTGATCAAATAAAATAGATGTAACGTACGTCATAAAGGCACAACGTATTAATGGGTGTGGCCGCATATGACGTTTTTTTCTAAATCGCAAGATTGGTACCTTATGGCTATTCTACGGTCTGTGTGAATTGCTTTCAGCATAAGCTATTAACTTATAATTGCAAATAAGTATTGTTTAATTTCACAAAAAACGACGCCATTTTTTACGCACAGTGGTACGTGTTCCTTGTATAGTTTTGTGTGGTTGTATAGTCCAGTTGCCTATATAAATGTTTTTGGCATATCTCATACACAACCTTCACTTATTTATCTCCGAATTACAAATCTGGCCATGCGTAAAAGTTTTCCAACTTGGCCACGTGGAAAAATGCAGAAGTAAACGGTTATCTTTGCAATTGGCAATTTATCCACCGCTTGGCTCAGTGTGGGATAACCCACTTATAAACGGGCCAAACCAAGCGTAGGCCGGACATAATTAAGCCGCATTAAACTTTTATTTTAACTGATTTGTAATACATCTAACGTTTTTTTTACGTTTTACGTTTACTTCCAGTATAAAAATTATGCTTGTAAATGTTTTGCAAAACAGTTTCGTCGTCCGGTAAAATACAAAGCACATGACATGTCTGGCCACTTCAATTAAATTTCTTTTTCATTTTGTAAAGTAGGCTAGAAGTAGAGGTGAAAGTAAAAGAGCTAAGCCAGTAATAAAGGGTTTGATTAGCCAATTGTTCATTCACTTGAGCTTTGGGTAGATGGTTTTGTTCAGTTGCAGAATAAATCAAAGCAAACAGCAAGAAAAGAGGAAGTATCGACTACCATGACGTGTTGTGTTAATGTGCATGCGTGCGAGCGTTAGGTTGAAAAATAGGAACCATCATGCAGTCGCTGTCTCCAAGTGAACCGCAGATTGCTTTTCGATTTCTCATTTACCTCAAGCTTCGGGTAGTTGGTTTTGCTCAGTTGCAGAATAATTCAGAGCAAACAGCAAGAAAAGAGGAAGTATCGACTGCCATGACGTGTTGTGTTAATGGGCATGCGTGCGAGCGTTAGATTGAAAAACAGGAAACACAGATTTCCTTTCGACTTCTCATTTCACCGTATGACAGATAAAATGACAAACAGTAGCTATTTGAGGCAAATTGTGCTGCAACTAATAAGACAGGGCGGTGACATGCAGTGCATTCGTCAGAACAAGGTTTGAAGATTAGATGCTTTGCAAGAGTCGGTTTGCTTTAGAAAAATTTTTCATTACAATGCTGTTTAGGTTTCTTTCAAATAATCATATTGGTACGTCTGGGTTTAATTAAACATGAAGCTTAATTGCACTTATATACAACACCTCTTTACAATAACTAAACGTCTTCTGGCGAGAGCTTGATTTTTGAAGAAACTGTTTCCCAAAACAGGCTATGTTTTAATTACAAAAACATTCCTTTTACGAGAGTTATGTTTAACTAATCACCATTTGAAAAGGGTCTGGCATATAAATAAAGTAACAAAAGGGAGTCCTGCGTCCTCTTCGACTTTTTCTGGTCCGCGCCTTCAACAAAAAACGTTACTGCAATCGGGAACACCACGAGCATCAACAGATATGCCACAGCAATCCTACTCCTATCGGGGCCAATCAAGCACAGGTATTAATACGAATATTCTTTGGGTCAGAAGGTGTTTGCTATCAGCAAATTACTCATATCGTTAATATAGCATTTAACAACGCTTGCACTGCAACCAGGGCGGATAAAAGGGGTGGACAAAAAAATATTTTCCTCGTCCTCCGGAAAAAGAGACCCTGAGAGGCAAAAATGAATGTTAGTTTAAAACATTTACTAATGCCTTCGACGCTGTTCGGGCCTTCATCTAGACTCAACTGGTATTTTTCCAAAACATGTCTACAACGACTTGCTTAGGGTATGGAATACTTATTGCAACTGGTAGTTTTAGTCAGGGGACCACAAACAGTGAGTCGCCACCAAAAAGATATAATTGATTCGAAGTACATAAAGTTAATTGAAACCATCTGTTGCTTTGTGGCATCAACAACTACACATGAGATTGTGCCTGCAGAAACAGCAACGCAAAAAAACAGGGTAACTATAGAGAAAACGGTGTAAAATATTGTATAAGGCGTCAAATATCTTTGACAGGTTATAATGAAAAGGTAAAATGGCAAAAGTAACTATTTTTTACGCTATTATTTTATTTGAAAAAAATGTGTGTGCTGCAGGCCACAAAGCTGTGCAAATTATCCTTCCTGGTAAAAAAAATGGTTATGGGATAAACAAGGAAGAAATCGAAAGGATCTTCGGTCAACCAGATGTCGCCAACACACCGGTTTCCATCTATTCTGTTGCTGGAGCGTTTCGGAAAGGAAAATCTTTTATGCTTAATTTTTTTCTGCGATATTTGTGGACAAGGGACAGCAGTAAGGTACATTTATTTGACGTTGACCAAAAGCACTTTTTTGGCGAATTATTAATGTCGTTTTACCTACATAACAGTCAGAATCCTGGCTTCATTCCAAACAAAATGAGTTGAACAAAGGTTTTGGATGGCGCGGTGGTTCACAGCAACACACACAAGGAATATGGCTATGGGATGAACCCTTTTTTGTTCAAACCCCTGAGCATAAAAAGGTGGGGATTTTTTCTCAAGTCAATCCTTGGGCCTTAATAGTTTTCAGTCAAAACACGTCGTCACCTTGTAAACTAAATTATGATTATTTTCCAAACTATAACTGCACAGGAAATATTGGCGTCGGCACTGTCGATAAATCTTTTCACCTATTTTTAGGTGGCATTATTTCTCATGGATACTCAAGGTTCGTTTGAACCAGGAGCTGCAGTGAAGGATTGCTCAGTGATCTTTGCACTTAGCACTCTAATAAGCTCGGTGCAAATATACAACGTTTCGCAAAGCATACAAGAAGACACGTTGCAACATCTTCAGGTGGGTTTTGATGGTTTGAATAAAAATGAACAAACATTTATTACAAATTTTACCGATTAACAGCTGTTCACTGAATACGGAAAAGTCGCTAAAAGGATGCTTCAGCAAGGTGGAAAGTCATTTCAGGTTTGTTTTTGAGTTGTGAAATTATTTCCGAAAACTCTTTTCTTTCGTACTAATTTTTATTAATTTTCTTACACTTACTAATTTTCTTTAGGACTTGATGTTTCTTATCCGTGACTGGCCTGACCCAGAGATTCCATGCGGATTCGATGGAGGCAGTAAAATACTAGACAGGATCTTCTACGTACAACTTGATCATCATGACATTAAATCGGTTCGAAACAACTTGCGTGATTCGTTTGAACATGTTTCTTGCTTTTTGATGCCATATCCTAGAGAGAAGGTCGCAGTACGGGGCCAGAACCAAGGAGATCAACTAGATTTGGCAGGTGGTAATTTTCTTTTTTATGTTTGCTGTTCAAAAACGGCAAATATTTGTGTGATATTTTGGGTAACATTTTTCCGTGGAGTGTAATGAACTTANGTGCAAATATACAACGTTTCGCAAAGCATACAAGAAGACACGTTGCAACATCTTCAGGTGGGTTTTGATGGTTTGAATAAAAATGAACAAACATTTATTACAAATTTTACCGATTAACAGCTGTTCACTGAATACGGAAAAGTCGCTAAAAGGATGCTTCAGCAAGGTGGAAAGTCATTTCAGGTTTGTTTTTGAGTTGTGAAATTATTTCCGAAAACTCTTTTCTTTCGTACTAATTTTTATTAATTTTCTTACACTTACTAACTTTCTTTAGGACTTGATGTTTCTTATCCGTGACTGGTCGGACCCAGATTTTCCGTACGGATTCGATGGAGGCAGTAAAATACTAGACAGGATCTTCGACGTACAACTTGATCATCATGACATTAAATCAGTTCGAAACAACTTGCGTGATTCGTTTGAACATGTTTCTTGCTTTTTGATGCCATATCCTGGAGAGAAGGTCGCAGTACGGGGCCAGAACCAAGGAGATCAACTAGATTTGGCAGGTGGTAATTTTCTTTTTTATGTTTGCTGTTCAAAAACGGCAAATATTTGTGTGATATTTTCGGTAACATTTTTCCGTGGAGTGTAATGAACTTAAGGTTATGAAGTAAAACTGCATTTGTCTTTTGAAGATGTGAAACAGGAATTTAAAAGAATGGTGAATGTTCTTGTGCGACAGCTCTTTTCACCTGACAAACTTGTTGTGAAACAAGTCAACAACAAATCAGTGACAGGAAAAGATCTCATAAACTTTACGTTGGCTTACTTTGAAGTATTCCGGAGTGGAAAAATGCCCGAAGTCGGTACTGTCATGCAAGTAAGTTTGCCGATTTGCACTTGACTGGCAACTCTTGTGTGGTAAAGTCAACAAGAGAAAAGTTTTTATTCACTGAATGCCGAAGTAATAGTTATGTAGCCCCTTCCTGAAGGAAACACATATTGTATTTACTCGGGTTTTTCTTACTTTGTTTTAATTTTTTCCCCGAGCTTATCCATGTCGTTTTGCCACGAAATGTTTTTTCCAATCGGGAGTTGACACATACTTACTCAACAGAAGCAGTTTCTGATTGGGTGAAATTTCAATAGGTTTATGTTAAACCGTTATGGTGTATCGATTTTACCCAATAGCCCCAGCGGTTACCCCCCCTCCCCCTTCGTTTATTCCTGACATATATACCAACTTTTAAATTGGGTAATTAAATTGGGTGTACAGAGAATTTTTATGTGGTAAAGCACCCTTCTGGAATTGTTACCTGTAATAACTATAGGTAATCTTCGGCTGTCGGCATATCACGATTCTCTAATTCTACTTTCGATTTACTTTATTTTTAGGAAGTTAATCAATTTGAACTGGTCTTTGTCAAACCCAAAAGTATTTATGGGTTCCGTTGCTGAAAGACCAAAAAAAGAAAGACCATTTTGTTTTAACCTAATTTTTCCCCTGCAGTTTATCCAACCACCAAGGAGTAAAATGTGTGGTTGATTTAAGCGTT